>JZLH01S0238984.1:24082-35160 GCA_001188425.1 Eucidaris tribuloides | reverse complement strand
TTCAATGCTGAGGTACCCCATGGTACAAAACTCTGGCAGGCTTGGTATTGTACAGTGTACATAGGCATACTGCAAATGCATATTATGTACGCATAGGTTAAAGTACCGCTCGAGAATAATTTTCCAGTGGGAATATTCCAGAATGTTCCCGAATATTCCCACTCAAGAGATTCCTTCGCATTTGCTGATAAGAGTTCTACATGTACACCTTATGCTTGTCTGAACACATGATTAGATTTTACAATGTATGAACATTTATTTACTTGATGTGATTGAAAAGGAATTAGTTCATTTCATTTTTTGAAATTCAGCCCAATGCTATTTTATTCCGGATCATTCCAGAATATTTTAGAACATTCCAGAATATTCCAGAACAGGTGGAAAAAAATTCTTGTATCTCTCTGATTAGGGTTCTGCTATTCATCAGGTTTCATCTAGTAATAACTCTATCCTTATCTAACCGGCCCCTTTCTTTCAGTCTTTGATATGACTCTCTCACTTTGATATTATCCAGCAACATTATTCTTTTCACAGTCACACGTTATACTGGTATACTTAATATGACACTTTGGGTGCTAACGGCACACCGGCTCGCCTACGTGTAACCTCAATGGGGTACTTAACGGTGCAACGGTTTGGCGAGAAGACAATCAGTTTCATACCTTTTTGGAATGATTGAATGTCACTGAAATTCCTACGAATGATATTTTTTTAAATGTAAAATGAAGACACATTGAACCGACTAAAATAAATGAAAATGTCTTGTCTCGATAGCATTTGAAATTTTTCAGAAATCGTACATTTTGGAAATGTTATACACACAACGCAAAACAATCCAGTCTCCAGTTAACACACCTGAATTTTTAGCCCAGCACCCAAAGTGTTAAATAAAAAGAAGGAACTAAATAAATTCACCAATATCTTAAACAGGTTGTACTGTAGTAATGAGCTTCAAATTTAATTTTACAATTTTACAATTTTATCCACAGTGAATGATAAACTTCACTGAAATCAGGGTTCCCAGCCCATCAGGGAAATTAGGGAAAATTATTTTACTTTTTTCCAGTCAGGGAAATGTCAGGGAATTTGATAGAAATGCCTCGAATCAGGGAAAAGTCAGGGAATTTTGATTGGCCCAAAAATCGAAAGTAGTTGGTCAGTGTTTTATACTGCAAATAGTTCACTGCAACAACATAGAAAACATGTGAAACTGGAAATGAGTTGAAATAATTATCATGTAATTTTGAGACTTCATCAGGGAAAAGTCAGGGGAAAATCAGGAAATTTTGTTTTCTTGAAATGCTGGGAACCCTTGAAATTCCTACCAATGATATTTTTTTTTGTAAAATGAAGACACATCTGACACATTGAACCAACTAAATGAATGAAAATGTCTTGTCTCGATAGCATTTGAAATTTTCCAGAAATGGAAAGGTTATACACGCAAACCCAAAACAATCCAATCTCTGGTTATCACACCTGGATTTTTAGTCCAGCACCGAAAGTATTGAAAAGGGGATACTAAATAGTCATGATTATTCATCTTATCTTAAATAAACAGGTTAATTATAATGGGTTTCAATTCTACAATTTTATCCGCAGTGTATAAAAGGTCAATTAATCAGCTATACTATCCGTCACAGTGTCACTGTGTTGTTTATTACCTGGTGGAGACTAAGAACAAGATATCTCAGACTGGGATCTATGGAGAATGTGTGTTATATTGAAATCAAATCGTTTCCAACGGGTTAACGAACGGTGTGTCGGCCAATTAAGTGAGGTAAAAATAACACCAATCAATTTGTCTCCTATCTTTCATCCCATGGCCAGTCGTCATGCCAGTTACCAATTTACTTTCACCACAATAAGACAGTAATTAATTTTCAGTGACATTGTTTTAAATGTCGTCCATTTTACCGTGGTATGATGCTGATTCAGAAATCGATACCATGACTTTTATTAATTGAAAACAGCGATGGCTCGCCGTCTCGCAAATTGTTGCCAATTATTTCCTGATCCTATAAAGAGCCCTGCCGTGAGAAGTAGGTTCCATTGCCCTGGTCATTGATTTTACAGTCCGTCCATTGACCCATGCTGTGTGCTGCCATCTGTCATTGGCGACTCATTTGTGACCATTGCCCATCATAATTATGGTGTTTTAAACAGTTCATGTATCATTTATGCCACTTACCCGTTGGAGACTGTAAAAAGGAATGTAAGAGTTCAGCTTTGAAGCTGATTTCAGCTTTTTTGTTTTTGATTTTCAGCTTATTTATGCTTATTTTCAGCTTTTTGTGAATTCCCTTTGTACGAAATTATTGGAGCTTGTGCATTTTCACCTTTTTTCAGCTCTCTTTTTTTGTGGTCACTATTAAAGTACAAGATATCTCAGGCTGGGGTCTATGGAAAATATGTATCAAATCAAAATTAATTCATCTCCAACAGGCTAATTTATGTACTACCATGTTTTTTCCTCAGAAACATTCATGAATTCATATAAATATCTGTCACATATACATGTATGCTCATCATCGTCAGCTTTCTCTTTCTGTAACTGAAACCATCACACAGCCCTGCAATTTTGACTGTGACTTACATTATGCTCTGAGTATTTGCTGTGTTAATTGGTATTCCTATCACTTCATATTCATATTATCTTGCACTTAAACCTTCTACTAATTCACGATACCTGCATTCCATATTCATGCAAACGTGCACATGATAGCATATCTGTTAACTCTTAACATGCCACCGAAATTACTGCTCTATGCATATTGTATGTATTGTGTGGTGCATATTTGTGACTTTGGCATTTTAAGAGTTAAAATCCATGAAGAAAAAATTGAGAATAAATGTGGCCCAATCTAGCAAAACCAGACACTTGTCAAAAATTCATTTTAAAGAAACTGGCTTTAACCTGAGAAAAACACCCATTAAATACTGCACACAAAGTTAAAAAAATAAAGATAGGCCTATTCTCTAAAGTTTTGTTATAAGTGTTCAATTGTTTTGAAATAATGTATTAACATGTAGCTTGTAAATTGTTCTATTCAATACTGAAAAAATCTGATTTCTTATAAAGATCTACCATCAAGTGCCTGATTTTGCTAGATCTGGTCAGAAAAATCCATTCCTGCTCTTAATGTTTGCTTGCCACATTGAATGCATCTCTTTAAGTTGTTTTTTTTTTCTTATTCTTCACAGGGTTCATCCAAGCGGAAGATGGGAGCAAACACCGAGCTGGCCAACAGTATCCTGAACAAACTCAAAGAGAACAATGGAGCCATGGAGACACTCGATCTAGCCAAATCGCTTGGGAAACGATCTCGCAAAGATGTCAATCCTACATTGTATCGGATGCAGCGCAACGGCCTTATCTTGAAGGTGTCTACATCACCTCCAAAATGGGGCCTGAAGCATGAGGTGACCCTAGGCCCATTACATGGTGCTACTGGAGACAGTGACAGGGTCCAAGAGCCGCTCTTCTGTGGGGCTACTGATATGGAAAATGCAGAGACTGGTGGCAGCGGTGGGATGCCGTTGGAAAGGGAAAACAAAGACTTAGACGAAGCGGAAGGTATGGATGATGATGGGTCTGCAAGGGGTGGTTCCTGTGAGCGTTCTCCTCCAATTCCAGTTGGTGGAGGAGGTCCCTCAGGAGACTTCAGTGGCTCTTTGACACTGTCCACTCCTGTGGCCGATCCGATGCCTTCACCGACAAATCAGTCTAGTTCCAGCGACGATTCGGAAACTGCAGACCAATCTGTGATCTTTGCCAAACCTCCCCCACCACAAGAACTACAACAATCTTTTGCAAAGCACTTTACCCAGAACGGTATGGACCACCGATTACTAGTAGCCCTCAGGGATAGAACCGAATCAATCCATTCCAATGATCTTGCCAAGCAGGTGGGGTATCGCACCAAGAAAGAGATCAATCCGACTCTCTTCAGTATGCAGAAGAAAGGGCTTGTCCGGAAAGTGTCTGAATCGCCCCCACTCTGGGTGATTACGCCCTATGGACGGCAGATAGTTGGTGCTGATTTGCCGCAAAACCAAGAGGAAACGCAGAACTCGAGCCCTCAGTTTGGTCTAGCATCTGGTACCCCACAACAAGGCATAGTTCCCCATGCGCCACATCGTAACGTCCATGTAGACCAGTTGCAAGGTACACCAGCAAACGCATTTCAGGTACCAGCGAGCCCACAAACACTTCTACAAGGAAGCGTTAGTAGGCATGTGATTGTAGGAGATAGGTTTTCAAGTCAAGGAAACGGTTCTACTGTTCCAAGTGAATACCACTATTTGATGGTTGCATCATCGGAAATGGAGACTAAGGTTCTTTGTGCTCTGAGTAACCAACAGACACAAGGCACTCTCGATATAGTCCACAATATTGGATTGAACCGAGGTAAGGCCAAGGACGTGAATCCATCGCTCTACGGTCTTGCAAAACGTGGCTTTGTAACTAAAGTGAGTGACAGTCCTCCAACTTGGCATATCACAGACAGAGGACTGGACATGCTTGTGAAAGAAAAGAACAGATTTAATGTCTTTGAAGCTGTGCATGGTGCAGCTATCAATGGTCAGTTGGTGCATGCTGCAGGAACAACAGATGTTTCTCAAGTGAACCAGACTTCTCTGCAGGGTTCCGTACCACCAGACCCCAGGGCCGTTCTACACGGATGGGACAACCGCCCAGGAACTGTGCTTTCACCACCAATGTCAACTCAGGTCCCCCAAGTTCGTGGGACCACAATGCCTTACATAAACAACTCGCCCATGAATCCTGTGTTGCTTGCCACTGACACCGCCACTCCTGCCACTCCTGGCTCGTCAGCCGTCCAGCAGTCTTCCCACAATGCACCTGTGACAGGGTTGCCCGCCAGTCAGTCAATCAACAATGAAATGTTTGCGGCGATCAACAAGAATCCTGTGAGTGCATTGACGGAGTATGCCCAGGCCAGACACCTCCCTGTGACCATCGATCTCCTGCAGCAGTCGGGACCTCCTCACAATCCAAGGTTTGAAGAACTAGGACTTGAGTCATCTTAAAGATCAGTGACATGATTGGGAGATAATAAAAAATACCTATAGAGCCAAACTGGTTGATAAATATACCAAATATACACCAGCTGGACTGGATCTCCTGGCATTAAGGATTTGTCTTGAGTTTGTTTACTTGAGGAAAATCAAGCATGAACAGGCCAGCAGTTTAATTCTCTTGTGGCTCAAGATAATTAAAACCCATAGAAACCTACACTACAGATTTGTCTGTCACAAGGCATACTGGTGGAAGTCATTTTGAAATGAGTCGAATTTTGACTACAAAATTTTCACAGTAGAATCCTTGCATAGTTTACTTGATTCTAGAATAGTTTTTACCCCAAGTTGAAGACTTCCCCCAATCATGTCATTTACCTTTAACATATTGTACGTTATGGGATTCCTGAACTATATCTGCCAATCAGGGCTTTTCAAGTAGCCCAGTTTCAGCCAATTTCTCTATTTTCATTTAACCTGTTGGAGACTAGGAACAAGATATCCCGGGCTGGAGTCTATGGGAAATGCATGTTAAATTGAAATCCAGTTGTTTCCCAGTGGGGTAATGTGAAGTTGAACCCTATGCAGGGTTTCACGATAGTCAAAAGTGAAGTACTGTTGCCTGGAAATATCAACAAGTGCAGCACTTTGGCTTTTACTCATTAGATCCTGGAAACTGGGGGAAATTAAAAGAAGGCCAACCAAAAGGGCTGCAGAGCATTAAAACTTTTATGCAGGACTTCTGTACCAATGCAATATGCTAACGTGCCATAGGGTAACAATTCTGACATACATGCAGTTTGGGCTCAATTGCAGTTCATGAGCTTAAAAGCACATTGATAATTTGCATCAAAGTAAAGTACTGCCTTAAAATTTAAATTTTCAATGAAATAGTGTTGTATTAATTACGTTTCATTCCATTTGAATTCATTGATCAGAATAAATTCACAAAAAGGGATTTTCAAGATCTAAGTTTTTGTAAGAGGTGGTTTACATGAATCTTTTCATTATGTAAGAATTTAGCTTGTTTATTTGGTGAGCTCATTTTTGGGTAACGAAATCAAGAATACAATCTATAAAAAAACTGGTTGTCATGTTTATTGACATGTCTATGTGCTTGTTGCCATTATCTGGTGAATGCAGTCTTTTTCAGTTACAGCGACATTTCAACGTATATCAGGACAACTCCCATGGGCATGGAGGACAGCTCCCCTAGAAAAAGGCTCCCACTGAAGACAACTCCCGGAGGACAACTCCTCTGAGAGGACGGCTTCCCCTGGGGACAACTCCCAGAGGACAACTCCTCTGAGAGGACGGCTTCCCCTGGGGACAACTCCCAGAGGACAACTCCTCTGAGAGGACGGCTTCCCCTGGGGACAACTCCCAGAGGACAACTCCTCTGAGAGGACGGCTTCCCCTGGGGACAACTCCCAGAGGACAACTCCTCTGAGAGGACGGCTTCCCTTGGGGACAACTCCCAGAGGACAACTACCCAGAGTACAACAGTGTTTCCAGTTTTAAAAGTGTGAGTTGCTTTCGGGGGAGTTATCCCCTGGGGAGTTGTCCTCTGGGGGGAGTTGCCCACTGGGGGAGTTGTCCTCTATGGGAGTTATTATCTGGGGAGTTGTCCTCGGGGAGAGTTTTCCTCTATGGGAGTTGTCCTGTATGGGAGTTAATATCTGGGGAGTTGTCCTAGGGTGAGTTGTCCTCCAAGGGTGTTTCTTAGAACCATATATCTATAGTGTGGAACTTTTCTTTTGCAGGTTTGTTTTTGCAGCCAGTGTAGGTGGTCGGCGTTTCCAACCAGTGACGTCTCGGAGTAAAAAAGATGGTCGGCGTGAGGCGGCAGACGTAGCTCTACGTACTCTAGTGGCAGAGGGCTCACTTCAACCGAAGCTCACTCCCATGCCAGTTGTTACTGTAAGTTTTCCTCCCATTCACAGTTTGTAGATGATAGTGCCATTATCGGTACCATATTTGTATGTTGATATGTTAATATGCTATTGTTTCGAACATTTTGCCAATATTTTATTTTGATTTAGACTTGGCTGGCCATTTTCCAGTGATGGGAGGGCTGTATGTTCACTTTCACATAATGCATTTCATGTTGGTATGTTAGAGGGACATTTGCAATAATTATCAAAAAATACCCTATGACTTTAACAAACAAACATGCTCTGGTGATGTTTCCACAAGTCTGGTTCATTGTGTAAAATGCCAAATCCTTTGCACGTTTGTTGCATTTTTAATTTAACTGGGTGAAGTTTCGTATTAAGTTATGACTGTGCAGGCTGACAATATCAAGCTAACACAAGATCAGCTGTGGAAAACAATCAGCTGACTGTGAGATTTTGATTTGCTGATGACAGCTATGAAACAAAATTAGTGGAATTGTTAGAAATATGTGACTGTTTATTCTCTTAACCTTTTCAGTACCATTGCACCTAAACAAACCTCTGTTAGACTTGCTATATCATATTTTTTTGGGTACTGAAAGTATACTTTCTTCATGTTCCATATAACTTGCAACTCCAGGCTTCTCCCAATAGTGGTACTACCTTCTATGACTGCATTGCTGCATTAACCTTTAACGTGCCAAAGTCGTAGATATGCACTAAATAATACACATAAAGTCCATAGAGGTTTAACTCCTCCGGCATGTTAAGAGTTAAATCATCAGACCTTTAACTCGCTGTAACCTTGTACTCTATTCATTTTTTGATGCTCCATATCTCTTTCAACCCCAGGCTTCTCCTAATAGTGGTACCACCTTCTATGACTGCATTGCTGCATTGAGTCATCAGACCTTTAATTCTCTGGCTGCCAGCATACCGGATAGCATCAGTGGAAGGAAGGTTCTGGCCGCACTCATCTTGAAGAGAGGAGAAGAGGATGAAGGCACTGTCATTAGTCTAGGAACAGGTGAGACTTGACTTGAAGTGGGATGGGTCTTTAAATGGGTTTGACCAAGAGTAGGATGGGTCTTAGAACATGTAAGATCAATAGTGGTATGGGTCTGAGAACAGTTTATGCTACTAGTGGGATAGCTCTTAGAACAGGAGAGACTAACGTGGAATAAATCTGAGAGCAGGAGGATGAAGATGCTGTTTAGTCTAGAAACTGGTGAGACTTGAAGGGTAAAGGATGTTAGAATACGTGACACCAATTAGTGGGAGTTTTTTTTTTTAAGGTTAGGCTAGTGGTAACATGGATCATAGATTATGGGAGGGTAGGAGTGACTGCATCAGTGCTTTAAGTCATCAGACCTTTAATTCTCTGGCTGCCAGCATACCGGATAGCTCTTGAAGAGAGGAGAGGAGGACAAAGGCATTGTCATTAGTCTAGGAACAGGTGAGACTTGAAGTTCAGGATAGGTGAGATCAAGAGTGAGATGGGTCTTGAAACATGTTGGCTAGTGATGGTTAATGATAGGATGGGTCTTAGAACAGTTTAGGCTCTGGTGGGATAGGTCTTAAGATGGAGGCACTGTTAAAAGTCTAGAAACAGGTGAGACTGGAAGTGGGATGGATCTTGGAATAGAGGAGGCTAGTGGTGGACTGGGTCTTAGAACAGGTGAAAGTAGAAATGGGATAGGTCGTAGAACAGTTTAGGGTCTGAAGATGAAGGCACTGCTGTAAGTCTAGGAACAGGAAAGACCTGAAGTGGAATTAGTGTTAGAGTAGGTGAGACTACTAGTGGAATGGGTCTTACAACAGGTGAACGTAGAAGTGGGATGGGTTTTGGAACAGTTTGTGGTACTGGTAGGATAGGTTGTAGGATGAAGGCACTGTCATCAGTCTAGGAACAGGTGAGAAATAGAAGTGGGATGGATCTTGGAATAGGTGAGACTGGTAGTGAGCTGGGTTTTGGCACAGGATAGGCTAGTGGTGGGATGTGTCTTGGAATAGATGAGATGAGTGGTGGACTAAGTCTTATAACAGGATAGCCTGGTGGTGGGACAGATATTAGAACAGGTAAGAGTAGAAATGGGATGGATCTTACAGTAGGTGAGACCAAGAGTGGGATGGGTCTTAGAGCCATTTGAGACCGAGCGTGGGATGAGTCTTAGAGCAGGTGGCTGATATGCAGTGACCATTCTGCATAATAGAAACAAGAACTTGCTAAGATTTGTAATTGATATGTTATTGTCAAAGACAGGTGCCTTTATTCATTGACAAGTGATGCACATCCATCTGGAAAGAATGTCCATAATACAGTACATGTTTATGCGAGTTGTGCATTCACTGAGCTAATGTAAGTTGAACCAACATTTATTCTGACAACAGTTGCTTTGGTGACAATATCTTACAAGACAGAGAGTTAGGGTTAGGGTTGCTATTGTTGACTTTCCACTTCAGAGTAAAGTTATAGATTGGGTTAGGGGTTGGGTTAGTTAAAATTAGGGTTAATTTTTGGGTAGTGCTGAGGATCGGAAAGAAAAAAATTGGAATTGGAAGATCGGGAGATCGGACGGCCCAAATGGGCCAATCAATCGGGCATCGGAAAGATCGGAAATATACATCATTTCACATTTCTTGCTGGCATCATGCGGAGCGGAATATTAGCGCCATTAATGTCCAGCACGAAAAAACAAACTGCCGACAAATCTTTTTATTGTCATACAGA
The DNA here is from genome assembly GCA_001188425.1 of Eucidaris tribuloides. Lineage (NCBI taxonomy): Eukaryota > Metazoa > Echinodermata > Echinoidea > Cidaroida > Cidaridae > Eucidaris > Eucidaris tribuloides. The sequence goes on along the minus strand of JZLH01S0238984.1, from coordinate 25,491 downwards.
CCTAAATATTAGCACCATTAATGTCCAGGGCTAAAAACAAACTGCCAACATTTCTTTTAGTGACACACGGAGCTGAATATTAGCACCATTAGTGTTCAAAGTTGAAATTTCTTCCGATCTGCTGATGTAAGTTTGAAGATCGGGGATAGGGAAAAGGTCAGGAAAAAGTGAAAAATCTGCGAGATCGGAAGGATTGGACCAGCCGATTGACCACACTTATACTAAATGCTGTGTATCTGCTCGCTGTCACAGGAAATCGATGTGTAACCGGAGACAAGCTGAGTATGGAAGGCAAAACAGTCAACGACTCGCATGCAGAAATCATTACCAGAAGGGCTTTCATAAGGTGAGCAGTTTTTCTCTGTGAAAAGCCTATTGTACAGCAAATTGCATTATAATATTGACATGGGCTGGATTGTTGTGAACAATTGACACTTTTTTGGATTTGATGAGAATGCAACAAGATCTCATTTATAGTCTCGAGAATATTGCCTTTCTATCTCAGAAAAATTTAACTAGATAGCTGATATCTTCATCTCCTCCTCCTCCTCCTCCTCCTCCTCCTCCTCCTCCTCCTTCTCCTCCTCCTCCTCCTCCTCCTCCTCCTCCTCCTCCTCCTCCTCCTTCTCCTCCTCCTCCTCCTCCTCCTCCTCCTCCTCCTCCTTCTTCTTCTGATTTGATGAAAATGCAACAAGATCTCATTTATAGTCTTGAGAATATTGCCTTTTTATCTCAGAAAAATTTAGCTAGGTAGCTGATATCTTCATCTCCTCATCCTCCTTCTTCTTCTTCTTCTTCTTCTTCTTCTTCTTCTTCTTCATCTTCTTCCTCTTCTTCTCCTCCTCCTCCTCCTCCTCCTTCTCCTTCTCCTATGACTGCTCCTTCTCCTCCTCCTCCTCCTCCTCCTCCTCTCCTTCTTCTCTTCCTCCTCCTCGTCCTCCTTCTTCTCCTCCTCCTCTTCCTCCTCCTCCTCTGTCTTCTTCTCCTCCTCCTCCTCCTCTTCCTCCTCTTCCTCCTCCCCCTTCTTCATCTACTTCTTCTACTGCTTTTACTTCTGCTTGGTGTTATAACTTGTCCTTCACTCATAGGCACCAGTTCATCACTCTGTGTTTTCTTTTCCTTATGTTTCCAGATTTTTGTATGACCAACTCCAAACCTACAAAGAGAATCCAAATCAAACCATTCTGACACAGGGTGAAAGCGGCAAATTGGCACTCCAGAACGATGTGACCCTTCACCTCTACATCAGTACGGCCCCCTGCGGAGACGGGGCCCAGTTCTCGAGGACCGACGCTGGCGAAAACGAGGAAGGTCCTGATGGCTTGGACTTCACTGGTTGTGCCAAACATCTGCCCACATTTGGAAAGACGAGTCAAGGCTTACTAAGGACTAAAATGGAACAGGGTGAG
>JZLH01S0238983.1:4357-14834 GCA_001188425.1 Eucidaris tribuloides | reverse complement strand
TTTGGATTTCATTTGACTCATTATTGTAATACATGCATTTATACACATGCTAGAATTATGCAAAAAAAGTATGCATTGCCGTATTCACTTTAAAAAGCGTGTTTAGCATTAAGAAAAAAGTGTTTCGAAAGTAATAGTAAAGATTTGTTCAGAAAATGTTTGTTTAGAATATTGACACTCGGTGTTTAGAAATTGGACACCGATGTTTTGTAATTTGACACAAGATGCCTTTGAACATGTTTACAAATAAAGAAAGAATATGTTAAGTAAAGTATTTTCTTGCCTAACGCAGTGTTCACAATGTATTCTATAAAAAATGAAATTTAATTAAATTTCCATGATGTCTAATATTAATAAATCTTATTAATTTTAAATACCAAGGGAATACAAATTTATTATGATAATTCATAACAGCTGCTCACTTTTGATTTTGTCATACTTCTTTACATAGATACAGTGATTCACGTAAAAATTGAACTCTATGCAGATTTACAACTTTAGGTATCTAGTTTAATTTGTGTTATTGTTCTTATTGTTAGTCTTTCTCACTGTATTTCACGCACGTTTTACGTTTAATATTTCCTCCCATTTGAAGTGGAGAAAAAAATATTGCTAACATTTATCATTGCGATATGACTTTTGACCATAAATTATTGTGAATACTATAGAAACTTGATTTCATTTTTAATAAAAGAAAATACTGCCAACCCTCGTCTACTTCAACAAGAAAACATAAACAGACTCTACATAGTCAACGACGTATGTATCCTAACAAAAAAAAATGTTTAATTCTCTTGAGGCATACGTATCGCATATCAAAGCATATACCGTTACGAGCTGACATTTATTGAATGTATGTTAACAAAAAGGAGAATAGTGTTTTACATTTGAATTATTACTGTGATATCAATATAGACGTGTGAAGATTTTGCATACAGGATATGTTCTTTGACCTATATCCTATTAACAATAGAATACATTACTCTTAATGATAGTACTAGTAATATTAATATTTCCGATTACTTGTAAATATTCTAAGAGTACAAATCATTGTGATTTATGTTCCATTATGAGGGTTGCTTAAATCTTTGATATTGATATACCTCTTTAAAAAAGAATGCATAGACTATGTATAATAATTGATTGCAACGTGAACATTATACTATTATCTCATAATACAGATATAATGATTCCCGGTGCGTGTTTATGCAGAATTACAGTTATCAGATATTTGATTTCATTTTTATCATTGTTTATGTTATTCCTGGTCTTTATATCGATTTCGTTTTTACATTTAGTACTTTCTTTCAGTTCGCTTGACGGCACAGAATCTAAATATTTATTTTGATATCAGACAATTCAAACAATTCAATCTAATTAAGAGATCAATGAATGATGACGTAATCGGTCATTGGGATCCGGATACCGAAATTGATCCTGATGTTCCATGTAATTTTCGGATAGTTGTACATAATTACTTCCAGATGACTTCTACACCTATAGATACCAATTCAAAATAACTTTAACGAATATCAAGAGACGGTTGGTCAAGACTAAAACTCTTTTTCGGAATTCAATATCACAACGATCAGTATGATTTGATTTCCACTGGAAAAATACCTTTCCCTTGTATATAACATGACACTTGAGAAATACATTCAACCACTTGAACGCTTGTTATGCATTATTATGATTATATTTTCCTTCATACACATAATATTACTGTGAATATTAACGCAACTTGCTTTGGCAATCTAAGAATATAGTCAACTACCTATGATCGTCGGACGCTTATTGCAAACAAAATGTATATTGGAATAATAATGTATACTCTTGAAGCAATGTATCGCATATTATGCTTACAGCAAATACAGTTAAGTTTTAACATTTACGAATTTGTCTGTAAAAGTAACACCGTGAACCCCCGGAAAATGAGATATCGTGCAGTGAATTACATGTTGATACTAATTTTTAAAATGTATATAAAGACACTTTGATTATGCATCTTCTGGTGTATCGAAAAAAGAATTTCATACTTTTGTGATGTCTTATGTTAATTAATCTGATTACTTGTAAATATCTTAAAGTATACATAATTTTCATGATACACTCCATATATTGTGTTGCTTATACTTTTGACTTCTTTGAAAGTTTGTGCATAAACTATGCATACTAATTGATTACCACATTTTACTCCTATGCTATATTATACCGTGGTGTTTCCCAGTAGATAATATATTCGTGAAATATTACATTTAAGGTAATTATTATTTTTCATTTTTTCATTATTCTTCTCATTCATGTTATCCATTTTCATTAAATATCACGCATGTTCTACTCGTAAATTCAAAACTTGCTTTCAGATTGCTCGATGATACGTAATCTAAATGTTTGTTTTCATATCATACAATTTAGATCATGCATCTAATTGCTCAAGGACACGATCGAATGATAAAATAATTAATCATCCACTAATGCTCAAATATGAACATTAATCCTAATGTCTATAATAACATATCTATAATATGCGTGTAGTTGTACATACGTATTTTTCAGATGAGCTCAAAACCATTCTCGTAATGTAATTTTCTTTGTTAATTTTAGAAGCATTTGATTCTATTTCCGAATTTGATATCTTTGCAACAAATATGTTATCAGTGCAGGGTTTCACAGAAACCCGGATGCACAATTAACCCCTATATTATTTCAACTGCCTGATTTTTTTTTCTCGTTGACAGGAAATGTGAAAGAGTGCGGCATGAAACTGCACATCCATTTATTTACAATCTGTAATATAATGCGATATATATATTATCATGTAATTGTTTTGTTTTTTATTTATGTTATCTACATATGAATTTTCAAAAGAAGCGGATCTACTATAACTTTTTCATGAATGTATGGAACTTTCTTAAAGGTGATTCTAATAATTGTAATGAAATCACACTTTTCTTTTTTCTTTTATGTATGAGACAAAGGGTTTTTGATGCGTCATATAATCAATGTTGGATAACGCGAGTTTGGGTCAGACTTGTAGACCTCTGCTCTCGACCGGAGATTGTGATATATCTACGCGTGTTGTCCGTATGGGTAGGGGAAGTATTCCGCGCTTGTGACTCAGAGGCTACCCTCCCCCTCCCCTTCCTATCATACGCCTTGCTGTACGGTTATGAAGCATATACACCACCAGATTGCTCCTGAACCAGGAGCAATAATACCTAAATGAATAAAATAAATACATAAGAATTGAAATGAAAAGATTGTTGGAAAAGACGATGATCAGTCGGCTATTTTGAAAAGAATGGACCAAAGTCAAAAATGTATTGTTTTATACAGGGATTAAAAAGACTATCACTTAGCAAATCATCATATTATACCATAAACAAAGTAAGGATGACATTTACGCTGACTTTTACTGTGAAAATTCGAAACCGCTTTGTTTACTTCCAGTCATCATTCTATAAGCAATATACATATCTGTGACTTAATAAAATGTGGGGTTGAGATTTAATATTGAGTTAATATCAAAGCTACAGTTCTTTTTTTGTCTTGACTTATTTGTTTGTGTTTGTAGTGAGAAGAGAGGGTGTGTTGTGTCGGGTGGGTGCTATAGAATAGCGTACATTATGAGAGTACCGGACAAAAAAAAACACAATGGTGGCCTTCATTCCTCAAATTTGTGGCATCAAACAATAACGATTGTGCTAGGGTCATGTATTAAGATAATGATAGGATACAATACAATGTATCAATCGTAGGGTTTTGGTGTATGCGTGCGTGCGTGGTGCGCGCGCATGGTGTGTGTGTGTGTGTGTGTGTGTGTGTGTGTGTGTGTGTGTGTGTGTGTGTGTGTGTGTGTGTGTGTGTGTGTGTGTGTGTGTGTGTGTGTGTGTGTGTGTGTGTGTGTGTGTGTGTGTGTGTGTGTGTGTGTGTGTGTGTGTCGTACGGCGTAGAATAGCAATAGGTGAAAACAAACGTGCCATGCATTGAATGGGAGGGATGTGTCTGTGTCGGTGTCTGTGTCTGAGTCTATGCGATTGTGTGTGTGTGTGTGTATGTATGTGTGTGCGCGTGACATTGTCTTCAATTTAGCACGTAATAACCAAATTTTGCACGAATTCCCAGTCACACACCAACACACACACACACACACACACACACACACACACACACACACACACACACACACACACACACACACACACACACACACACACACACACACACACACACACACACACACACACACACACACACATACACAAACAAACACAAACACAAAAAGAATACTCTGGATTTCTACCTTTGGGGGTTATCCTCAGGTGTTCCTCGGGGGAGTTGTCCTTAGGAGTTGTCCTCCGGGAGAAGATGTCCTCCAGGGTAGTTGTACTGATACGCCAATTTGTTCAGACCTTTCCGATTATCGCCCGTGGGAAGATGGATGGACGGAATGATGAGAAAGCAAGAGCTAGTCACTTATCACAAGGTACCCAAGAATTTCAAATCTTATAAAGGACTTTCGTCGTATGTTAGGTTACATTCACTAAGCCTGCTAAGAAGTGTCGTGTAGGCTACAAGTTCGCAAACCCTACTGCATGAAACTTTCACCAGAGAACAAAAATGATTATTGGTCCGTTCAACAAGATTTTTTTTTCTGTTATAATTTACGGAGTTTTCATAATTCACCAGAGATATTCCTCTGGTAAAATCTGTATGTGATAGGACCAGGTATTCAGTTCAGTCACTCATTTGGATCATGGGGATCCGATTATTCGTGAATAAGACTATCGTCAAAGCAACAGTTGATTTGATGTGTTTTATAAATGTATTTACTGTATGAAATTTCAATTTAGTATAACACTTAGAGTCGAAATTGTATCAAGAAGTATTCGAATATTTTAAAGTAAGCCTAAAGACAATTAAAATAGATACGATCAGAATATAAAGATAAGAATATCGTGAAAAAATTGACAATATCTTTTCGTCATTATCTTGGGACATATTTTTGATGAAGCACAATACAGAAGGGATAGACACAACATGTGTAAAGTCATTTTATTTATTTAACGGGGGAGGCTCTGCTATCGGTATCATCTTGGAAGTATAGGTAACTAAAAAAACATAATAATATCGAATGTTGATCTGTTTATTTCGATGATTCAAAAATAAAATCAAACCTATGGCATACTAGAGCTCAGAATATAGTTTGCTTCTTGGATACTTAAATCTATAGCACTGCTGTCTCCAGCATATCCTGATCGTATAGTCCTTCTATCTGGAACATGTCAATTTTTAAGCGATCTTTTAATTTCTTCATGGTCTAGAGTTTTGCAACATAATGGTAAACTATAACTAAAACCGTCGTTTTTGACACATTTTTTTGCCATTGTAACAAATCTACAAGCTTGATATACTATTGACACGAGCTTTATGATGATCAAAGGTTTCTCTTTAAAGTTAGATCAAAATATGTGACCAAAGTCAATGTTATGACCCGCGGAATTGAGTCTAAAGACTTCCTTTTTGTTAAAAAAAAATCTCGTGGAAGATCCCCGTTTTTCTCATTTATTCTGTCTTTGCCGCTTCATAAAATGAAAGTGCGAGATCTACAAATATATTGACGATGAGCATATGTAGTGGGAAGTCTGCGGATTCTAAAAATGTAAAAATCTAATTTCATTAGCAAGGAAAAGGCCCGCAGAATTGGCAAAAACGACTTACAAACACTATTTTCTCTCAGTCAGAACTCGACGTATGCCTTTATCATTGTGCGTTCGAGTGTGAATAAACAACAGGCATGCTCTATACACAGCGCGGCGAGAGATCACTTGTGCATGACCAGTGGTATGCGTATATAAACTCGTATTTCTCTGCCCAAAAGAGGAGCGTTTTCTGTTGTTAAGAAATTCATATGAGCGAAAGGTTACAGGTTCCAGTTTACTTATTCATTCTCATTCTGAGTCATTAAAGTAAACAGATCAAGTATGTGTTCTTATTATATTCTGAAGGTACTACGCCATTCCCATCCATCACTCTTAATAATCCCGGGTCAGACTGACTCGGAAAAGGAATCCGTTTGGGGCACACTCGGAAAAGGGTCAGGTTTAAAGGCAGGGGATCTCTTTTGCATGCCTAAAAATTAACATTGTGTAAATACAATGGCATTTAGAAGAAAATGCCATCTGGGAACTTTTAGCAAAATATAGGAGCTAGAAAATCCGTTTTAGTGGAATTACAGTGACCGTTAGACTCGGATTAGATTTTTTTTTCTCGCGAGAAAAAAATTCCTTCCATAGAACGTACACTAAACGGTTGTTGTTTTTCTTTTGCATTTTTTCAAATTCTAGGCAATCACTGACCACCAGATTTCACAGACATGCCCTTCATCAATAGCCTAAGGGCATGGGTTATCTTTTCCTGGTCTGCGGGGATGTTTGCAAATGAGATCCACTGCCTTTAACGACATTCCGGTTCAAGTTTGACCAAAATCCAAGTCAGGTTGACTCACATTTTGGTCAACCTTGACCCGCAAGTTGGTTAAAACTGACCCTTTTCCGAGTGTGCCCACAACGAATTCCTTTTCCGAGTCAGTCTGACCCGGGATTTTTAAGAGTGATGAGTATGTACGGAGAGTACAGGGAAAAAAATCCAGAAATTCTCTCTCCGGGGCATCTTTTTTGCATGTATATTGAGTAAATATACTAGTGTATAGAAGAAAATACAATAAAAAAAAACTTTACGTAAGGTACAGGAGCTAGAATCTCAGTTTGCTTGGAATTACAGTGACCGTTAGATTTTGTACAGTATGATAGTATTATAGAAATTCCGTGTCCAAGTTAAGATTGTGCATGGCTGTTCATCGTGTATGATATGTGAAATGCATTTACAATGTATTGTGTACAATATGCATCCATTAATTCTTCATGCCATGGAAATCGCAGCTCTATGAAAATTACATGTATTGTGTGGTGCGAAAGTGCGACTTTGGCACATTCAGAGTTAATATGGCAAATTCTATGCGTAAGTGTCATGCAGAGTATTATTCATTGTTACACAGGAATACTAAAGTAATGCTACCAAACTGACTCAATTCAATAAGCTTCACACGGAGACCAGGTGATAATCAGTGTTTGGTCTATTTTTCTTAGTCAAGTTAATTACTGATCTTCAGATTTTATGGATACATTCTTCATAATTAGAATAACGATATAGGTAACGTTTCAATGCGCTGCTGGAGGTGCAAAAGAGATTTCCTGCCTTTAAAAAAAATTTCTCCTGTGTTCGTTTTTTAGTTGTTGCTTTGTCTCTTTACGTATCAAAGTGACAGATTTGCGCCAAATGATAAACATGAAGTCAGTTGAGGTTTAAATCCTCTTTTAGAGTAAAGAAGGAGGTGTAACTTCTATCCGAGTCGGAAGCCAGAGAACGTGGTAAATCGATAGTGGCTGCTATACTAGCTCTCTTACCGTCAAACAGTTGTAGCCAATCCAGGTCGGCCTGGTTACAGAATTTAGGATCACGCTGTTACGGGTCGAACCTCCGAGTTAAATGGGGTGGAACTTCATTTTAGATATCTAATCCAATCTCTGTGACTCAATGACAGCTGAAACGTGATTGGACGATTATCAGAATAATTTGCATAATCACCATAGTTATCCCAGCTTGGCACGCTGTAAAAAAAAAAATCATCGAGGAACGGTCGAGGCAAGAGTCTAAGAGATTGGATTAGACATAAAATGAAAGTTCCACCCCTTTAACAAGTTTCGGTCTCAAAGTCTGTAGACCGCGGAATTGAAAAAAGGGTTTATAAGACTGGACTGGAGCTAAAACCACTGGCAAAACATCATTTACAGTTAAATTCTTTGCCGAGGATGGTAAACGCACCGACTTGTTTGAAGCACTCCTTTCTTAAAGGTAAATGACATGATGGGGTAGTTTCTAACTTGGGCTGAAACAGGCACTAAATCAAGTAACTATGCAAGGATTCTCGCTCTGAAAATCTTGAAGTCAAACATTGACTCATCAGAAGATAACTAATGTCAAATTCCTCGTGGCTAGGCAATCCTGCTGCAGTGGCTCTCTGTGGGTCCTATTTGTAATCGATGTCCCCGATAATAATTAAAATAGTAGTATGTTTATGCTTGATTCTCTCTTGAGTAATACAAATTAGAAGACAAATCCTTCCAGCTGGAAGGTCCACTTTAGCTGGTGTAAAGTTGGTACATATTTCAATCTGATTTGGTTCTTGGAGCAATTTTCTAGTGTTCCAATCACGTCACTAACCTTTTACAATAAAACAAGGATTGGGGGGGGGGCTGTTTCTAGGAAATTTGACGCCCCCCCCCCCCCCCCCCCAAAAGAAAAAAAAAAAAAACAACGTGAGCGTAACAGTTATGTTTACGATATACTGGTACGAGACCATGTAAAAATTATTCATAAATTTGTCACGCCAGAATAGAGATTTTTTGTCGGTTTGTAAATTGCAATCCAATCAGACTGAAAATTAAATATTGTTCCAAGCTGTCACAGTTCCAGTATATTCTACTAAAATTAAAAAGTGAAATACAAGAAACAATGCATTTTTGGAAGGAAAATGAAATGCCCTAATGTCAGACAGATGTGACTGTCATCACAGTACTTTTATGTAATCCTGAATTAGTATATTTTTTGAGCCCCGATATAGATAGATAGATAGATAGATAAGATAGTATAGATAGATAGATAGATAGATAGATAGATAGATAGATAGATACGATAGAGATAGTATAGATAGATAGATAGATATGAAGTAGATATGATAAGAATAGATAGATCAGATAGATAGATATAGGATAGATAGATAGATTTAGATATGATTAGATAGATATGATAGATAGAATAGATTGATAGATAGATTAGATAGATAGATAGATAGATAGATATAGATATAGATAGATAGATAGATATCATAATAGATTGATTTGATAAAGCGTTACCGTTTTAACATGATTTGAACCAATGAAAAGTTCTGAGTCGGGGACTTGTAGACATTTTATTATGAAGAAATATGTACGTGTCAATCAAATGTTGCGTCACATAAATAATAATTACAATCCCGAAAACTGGAAACAAATCTAATCTTCTAAGTTAACGAGTTACGAGGCAGTCTGTATATTTGGAACGTCTTAGTTATTTGTGCGAACGTATTGTTTTTCCCTCATGTATAGATACAAGGACATTGAGAGAACATATTGCGGCCGTCTTTTCTCTCAAAGTTTTTGACAATTTAAAGTCAGCCACTACGTCATCATGTTGCTATCTGAAGTCGATCCCTCTCATGTCAAGTCATTGACAACAAAACAACTCAAAAGCTCTGCATTCATTCATTTCCTTCCGTCTTAATTATTACGTGCCATCATCGACGTGAATTTGTATCGACAGTTTCAGAAGGTCTCATTTTTTTCACACATGTACAATGATGTATGTTTGTTGAAATCATGAAATTTAAAAACTGTCAATTTCAATTATGTTGACATGTGTTTTTTTTTCCTCTATGCTGCGAAATAATTTAGTTTAGCTAGATGGTATACCGTCAATATGTCAATACAGAAATAAGCATCTAGCTACCAGGAAGAGAAAAGTTATTTTTTCCGTTATCACGTTGAAGTCATTCTAGATATTTGTTGTTGGTATGTGATGACGACAGGTTCGTCCGTTTTGCCAGGATCGGAGTCAGGGTAGTACGAAGCCAGAATAGGCAGACACGTGAGGGCGCTCTTTACTTGCCTTTCACATGAACACTCTCGGTCTGAGCTGGATGGTTCCGCCGCGCGAATTGTACTGATTGCGCTGGTCACGCTGGTCGCAGGGGCGGCGGAACGTATTTTCGGTTGGGGGGGGGGGGCAAAGCCAAAAAGGGGCACTTATATGTCAAAAAGGGCATTGGGGGTATGCAGAAATTTTCACCATCAAATTAAGTTTTTGCTTGAAGTTGATGTGTGTTTTTGCTGTAATGTAAGTTGAGTAACCCCTTTTTGAATTTTTTTCGCGATTGTTATAATATGATATATGTAATTCCGCGAGCGAGCGTAGCGAGCGAGCGGTTTGGAAAATTTGAAAGTTTGAAGTTGTAAAACTCGCTTTGTGGTCTATTCTGGCGTTACAACTCTGATTTTATTGGTAGGCCTATAAAGTGTTAAAAAGATGAAGAACATCATGCTAGATCAAACAAATTCATAGGAAACAATGAGCAAACACTTTTTGGAGGTTAATGATGATAAAAACCACATGGTTTCGTTATGAAGAACAGGAATGGACTTTCCCCTGTAAAATATTCCAATTGATCTTCATTTCATACATGTATTAATTTGTGTTTTGACACATACAAGTTTGGAGTGTACAGGCTGATTGCGCGGCGACTGAGAGCAGCAAAGCGCGTTTGGGAAAAAATAAAATCCTTCATTATAAAACTTTCATTTTCTGGGTCATTCTTCTCTTT
>JZLH01S0238963.1:0-26237 GCA_001188425.1 Eucidaris tribuloides | reverse complement strand
TCCTTGGGGATAATTTATCCAGGATGGTAATTGTCCTTGTCCTTGGGGATAATTGTCCTGGATAGTAATGGGCCGGGGTAATTGTCCTTATCCTTGGGGATAATTGTCCTGGATAGTAATTGGCCGGGGTAATTGTCCTTATCCTTGGGGATAATTGTCCTGAATGGTAATTGCTCGGGGTAATTATCTTGGATGGTAATTGTACTTGTCCTTGGGGATAATTGTCCAGGATGGTAATTGTCCTTGTCCTTGGGGATAATCTAATCGTCCTGGATGGCAGTTATCCTTGTCCTGGATGGTAATTGTCTGGGGTAGTTGTCCTAGATGGTAATTGTCCTTGTCCTTTGGGATAATTGTCCTGGATGGTAAGTGACTGGGGCAATTGTCCTGGATGGTAATTGACGGGGGTAATTGTCCTGGATGGTAAGTGACTGGGGCAATTGTCCTCGATGGTAAGTGACTGGGGTAATTGTCCTTGGATGGTAAGTGACTGTGGCAATTGTCCTGGATGGTAATTATCTGGGGGTAATTGTCCTGGATGGTAAGTGACTGAGGCAATTGTCCTGGATGGTAAGTAACCGGGGTAATTGTCCTCGATGGTAAGTGACTGGGGCTATTGTCCTGGATGGTAATTGTCTGGGGGTAATTGTCCTGGATGGTAAGTGACTGGGGGCAATTGTCCTCGATGGTAAGTGACTGGGGTAATTGTCCTTGGATGGTAAGTGATTGGGGCAATTGTCGTCGATGGTAACTGTCCACGGTAATTGTTCTTGAGGGGAATTTTTTTGGTGGTAATATTCCAGGTGATCATTGTCCAAGGGACAATTATACGTTAACACATTTTTGTACCATGTCCATGAATCATTTCTATATCTGAGAGACTGTAGAGTTACCCACATCAATCTTTTATCATTTATTTTCTCAAAGGACACTTACAAACGATGGGATTCGGTAAGAGTGCAAACCACAGAAGTAGAAATTCCAAGGTAAGCATGTGTTTTTCTATGTCAACTGTTTTTCTTTTATGCAAATTTTATCGCTTGAAAGTCCATAAATAAAATATGCAGGCAGAAGGTAAAGGCCTACATACAGAATATAGTACATAGATTATATATGAGGCATTTATTTCACTTGTGTGCTTTATATCAGTTTTTGTTTGATGTGATTTATTTGTCCAATATAGTGATGAATAATCTTATACAACATGCACATATGATTCACGAACCATAAACTAATATGAGATAAAATCCACTCCAATAGCGTCTGCAATGATTGGCAAATATGAAAAATACACAAGACTAATTTCAACATGAATCGATAGGACAACCTATAGTTATGATGAAAAGTTTGTGTATAACTTAAGTTACTTCCCAGCGTATCACTTCCTCAAAACAAGACTAATTTCTGAGGAAAACACTTCGATAAAAGGATGAGTTTCAGTAAATTTTGGTAGTCGATAACATGTACTAACGATAAATTAATTTGAAATGAGCCACATTCTATGTTCAAACTAGGTTAATAGGCTATGATGACTATGATATTTCATCTTTGCCAAGTTTGGGGTATCACGAAGTGGCCAAACTGCGTATCGATTCCTAAAAGAAAGACTAATTGTTAAAAAAAACTTCAATAACAGGATGTGTTTCATCAAAAATGCATATTCGATGACATATGCTGAAGCCGAATGGATTTCAAATAAGGCACATTCCATGTTGAAACTAAGCTAATAGACTATAATGATTATGACATTTCGCTTTTGGCAAAGTATGCGGTATAACTACAAGTTCTACAGCGTATCAATTCATAAAAGAAGACTAATTTGTTTGGAAATCATTTCGATAAAAGGATAAGTTTCAACAAAGATTTGTAGTCCATGACATGCTGACTATAACAGAATTTGAAATGAGAAACGTTCCATGCTGAAGCTAGGCTAATGGGGCATAATGACTATGCTATTCCGATTTTGCCAAGTTTGTCTTATAGCTAAGGTAGTTCAATAGCGTATCAAAGTTGTATAAATCAATGCTAATTTGTCAAGAAAGCACCTAATAAAAGGATGGGTTTCAGAAAACATTTCTAATCAATGACATTACAATGAACAGGAAGTTATTTTACAGTTTAGATGCAGTAGTTTTTGTGTATCTATAATTACATGTCTAACGAATAGAGGTAATATTGGTCTATGTGACGTAAAATACTTGTCACTTATTTGCCGCTGTTATTGGATACACTATCCGTGAGGCTGCACATCGTTATACAACTACTACGGCATTTTACACACACACACACACACACACACACACACACACACACACACACACACACACACACACACACACACACACACACACACACACACACACACACACACACACACACACACACACACACACACACACACACACACACACACACACACACGCACACACACGCACACACGCACACACCCATACACACACGGACAGACAGACAGACAGACACACACATACACACACACACATACAATGCGTTACTACTCATCAGACAGACACACACATACACACACACACATACAATGCGTTACTACTCATAATACAAGAGTCATTTCTCCGTATATAAAGACATTTGATATGTTGTCTCAGACATTGCTGTAAAAATTGAAACTCCGATACAGATATCGGTCAATTTTACACATTCATTACGCCGCAAATAAATTAGAGACGTATGCACCTCCCTTACACACAATTCTTTCATCTGCTCACCTTTTTTACTGACTAAATCGTAAGTGTATCTCTATTCATGATTTCAGGAGCGATTAATAACGGCAAAATACGTCCCGGGGTCCGCATTTAGTTACCTTCCATTATTACCCAAAAGAGAGTAGGATGATTTACATACTCACATTAACAAGTTTAGGAATGGATTTTATGAATAGGCATTGTCATGTAGAAATATAATAATCTTCCCCTTTGCTATACTCCAATTACGGCGGAGTGCATTTGTGCTTGTCTGCATAGTCTGCATAATATCATCAATATCATTAATAACAATACTACTACTGCTGCTTCTACTACTACTACTACTACTGTTACCACAAGAATAACGACCACTGCTCCTACTACAACTACTGCTGCTACTACTACTACTACTTCTACTACTTCTACTACTACTACTACTACTACTACTACTACTACTACTTCTACTACTTCTACTACTACTACTACTACTACTACTACTACTACTACTACTACTACTTCTACTACTACTGTTACCACAACAATAACGACCACTGCTCCTACTACAACTACTGCTACTACTACTACTACTCCTACTACTACTTCTACTACTACTACTACTACTACTACTACTACTACTACTGCTACTATTTCTACTACTACTACTACTACTTCCACTACTGTTACAACAACAATAACGACAACTGCTACTACTACAACTACTGCTACTACCACTACTACTACTTCTACTACTACTACTACTACTACTACTACTACTACTACAGCTACTACTTCTACTACTACTACTACTACTAGCAGTAGTACTAAAATAATAATACTAAGTCAATATAAAATAATATACATGATAAGCAAACAATACAAGAATTAGTGACAGAAGTAGAAGTAGTGGTTGTACAAGTAAGAGAAGTAGTAGCAGTAGTAATAACAGCAGCAGCAGCAGCAGTAGTAGTAGCAGTAGTAGTAGTAGTAGTAGTAGTAGTAGTAGTAGTAGTAGTAGTAGTAATAGTAGTATTGGTGGTGGTACTAGTTATATTACTAGAAGTAGTAGTAATGTCGTCGCAGCAGTAGTAAAGTAAAGCGAGATGAACGAGTAGCTGTAGTAGAGAAACATAATTGATCGGTTTATGCAAACGCATAAAAAGTTGACGTTCTCACGTATTATATTTTCTTTCAGCGAAAAGAAACCAAAGAACCAATTCACTGGAGGCATCAATGGAGGGCCAAGCCAACCCACGGTAAGTTTGTTTTATAAAGGTTGGTGACATGATTGGGAACATTTGAAAATGTCTCAAAAAGCAAATGAGTTGAAATATATACAATCCATACACCAGCTGGAAGGATTTGTCTCTAATTTGTTTACTAAAAGAGAATCAAGCATGAACATACCACTATTTTAATTCCATCGGGGCACGATAAAAATAGGACCCATAGAGAGCCACACAGCAGGTTTGCCTGCCACGAGGGATATCGACATTAGTTATTTTAGATTGAGTCAACGTTTGACTACAAGATTTTCACAGGAGAATCCTTGCATAGTTTACTTGAATCTAGAGTAGTTTCAGCCCAAGTTGAGGACTACCCCCAATCATGTCATTTACCTTTATGTCCTAATTCATGAAGAAATTTTCATTTGAAAAAAAAGTAATCAATAAACGCCATGGCTAAACCAAGTATCTAATTTTGGAAAAATGTTATAGAAATCTGCGAGTGACCGAATAACCTACTTTGTAATCCGCAGATGGAACACTAATCATAATACCATATGTGTTTGAAGACTAAATAGTTTTTTTATTGGGACATCTTTGGACAGCCATTTCTCAAGTATTATGGTGCATGAATTGTTTTTAAATATTTAATACCTTCGCTTGCACTCCTGAATATGAATCTAGTGCATGTACATAGCTTTCACGTTAAGGTATCCAGTTTTTAATTTTTTTTTCTTCATACATAAACTTTGTACAAGTGCAAGTCTGCACATACAAAAATAGTCATTACCAACTTTCTTATAGATAGGTTGCAATTACGTGGAATTTGAATCGAACAACTGTGTTTTTTGTTTATAGAGATACCAGGGATACTTGTCTTAAAGGTGCTTTCTTAGTTTTAACACATTACCAAGAGTTACAATTTAAACTGTGTTGCATCTATAGTTAACACACATTGGGTGCCGTATTTCGCATTGCCATTATTTCTGCTGTGCATTCGGATCTATGATAAGTTGATATAATTATGGTCTCTGTTCTATTCACACATTTAATTTTTATATGAAGGAATTTAACTCTGTATTCGTGTAATAGAGCAATATGAATTCGAAATAAGCACATTTTATTGTTGAACCAGGTTATAATGTCTATGATTGTCCTTCTTTGCCAATGCAGGCTTAATCCTGTCTAATATTGTACCGCAGCTATAAACACATATGTCTATAAGGACACATAAACCAAAATAGATATGAGAAAATATAACCACATCTGTGAGCATAATTTGCGTCTGAAAGATGATAGTGTGATACCGTACCGGTAGTGGCATATTTACCGACAAATCATTTTTCTCGACATAAATCATTCCGTTTTATGTGTGTATGTATGGGAGACGAATAACCGATGGCAGATCAATTTTGACATAATCAGTTGAGAGTTTTATAAGCACTTGCGAGGCTGCACTGTTTTTCCTATCTTCCGTAATTGATCCATAGATTATAATTTATTCGGGAATATTAGCTCATTTAGATCTCTAATTTATTGTTCTGCGACCGCCATCGAATATATTATTTTTCCCCAAACGCATGTAACAAAAATGATATTCTATTTTTCAGTGAATATTGTGGCAGTTTATATTCATCATTATTCGGTTTGGTTTTATTGTACTTCATGCATTTAATGTTTTTCTGGTATAGGCTTATTCATGTGAATTGGTTGTTTTCGTGTTAAGGGCTTTGAGAAATTGTCTGTTATCTTATCACATACCGAAATGAGTTACTGAAACACATTTGAAGATGAAATTCGAATCTATTGGTTCGATTACAATTACTCAGTTCAAAATGCATCACAGTAGCAAAATATACAATACTAAGTCATTGTATGATAATACATGGATTGACAGCAAGTCTACTCTGCAACATAACTTCTCTCTGCAAATCTTTCATTTATTAAAACAATATAAATTTGGGTATCCATAATGACGTTTATCTCATTATGTGATTATTTGTCATATTTGTTGTTTTTTCATGTCTATAATTTTCCTTATAACCATATATCCATATTCCTCATTCATAAACAGGCAGTTTCTTCAACTGAAGTGAAGTTCTTCTTCTTTCAGAAGATAAAGTATATGTGGGATGGCGAGAGAAACACTTTCCACAAACTCAGGTAGGACACTTTAAAGGCATTGTTCAACAGTGTGTTCAGTTAAAAAGATCTGAATTACATTATCCCCCATGATACTTCTGTCTCTGACAAGGTCTAAAAATTGAAGCCCTGAAAATATTGAAGTTCAAAACGACCATTAAATGGTTTGAAAAAGTAAAAATCATTAAACAACCATTCCAGTTTTTCCCCGAAGACCGCTGTGTTATAGAATTTACGTCCGCAGGACAATAATCCATGTGCTCCTTTTTTATCTGTTCATATTCTGCTAGTGACAGCACCTGTCTAAAGTTTTGTGTTCTACGGTGTTTATTTGTCCACTAACAAGGATGCTAGCACAAATTTATGACAGGGCCTGACAATCACGTATGACATGGCCACATGCTATTTTGTGCTCCCAAAATGTTGGATTTTTTTGCCATCTTCGCTTCGTGATTAAAGTAACGGAAAAACCTGGTTACCTTCCATTCACAAGTTAGAATAAGATATAAATTATTTATCGTATCAACCAGCTTATTACTGTTAATAAACGTAATTATCAGCAAAGACAGCATTCTAGATTTTATTACAATTGTGGACCTCATTATCTGATACACACTCCAAAACCAGTTAATAATTAATCA
Organism: Eucidaris tribuloides; assembly: GCA_001188425.1. NCBI lineage: Eukaryota > Metazoa > Echinodermata > Echinoidea > Cidaroida > Cidaridae > Eucidaris > Eucidaris tribuloides. The sequence goes on along the minus strand of JZLH01S0238963.1, from coordinate 19,514 downwards.
TCGGAAATTATTTGGTGAACGCAATTACTATTAAGTTATAATAGGCTTTTTTAGGCCTTCTGGCGGTTTACCAATTTCACAACTCTATCTTTCGCGAATGAATCATGCACAATAATATTGTCTTGTTATTTAGTTTGCTAATGACTCAATTAACATGGAGAACTGTATCAATACTAATTATAGGATGTGTTATATTATACACCATCATCATGACAGAGGCGTTCCTACGGAATAATGTAGACTATATCCGTTACGACAAGGTTCTATTTACCATGTTCACATAACGATAGTCTTAAAAGTTAGATCTACATGTTTTTAGTGCAAAGGCAAAATCAAATATAACCCTTTACATCTTTTCAGTTGATTCCTTCCAAATTCTAATATAATCTATTGCAAGATAGGAGTTTTCTGTGAGTGTGTGTATGTGTGTGAGTGTGTGTAAGTGTGTGGGTGTGGCTGTGTGTGTATGTCTGTCTATGTGTGTACATGTGTGTATGTCTGATGCTGTGTGTGTGTGTGTGTGTGTGTGTGTGTCTGACGGTGTTTGTGTACATGTGTGCTTGTGTATGTGTGTGTGTGTGTGTGTGTGTGTGTGCGCGCGTGTGCGTGCATTTACAACAATTTCTTAGCAACAAGAGATATTTAGGATTACTAAATGAAACAAGTTATCGTGCGGCCATGCAAAAAAAAATGGGAATCAAAATGCATATATACATCAACTCTGCAGTTGGGCACATAAAGTTAAGCTATATTTGCTACTTTTGGAATGTAAGCGGATGGATCCTCCACTTTATTGCTAGAGAGATTTCGACTCCTGTAAGAGGAGTAAGCACGCACAACAATGTGAATCGCACTAAAGAGTGAAAATGAAAAGACAAAACGAAGGAAAATGTCTGCCTGATCTATGACACAACTGAAATTCAGTTATAATAATGTAACGCGTTGGATAAATATTTCAGTCACTGCAACTGACAGTGACACACACACACACACACACACACAACACCACAACACCACACACACACCACACAACAACACACACACACACACCAACCAACGAGCACACTACGCACGCAAAACACAGCACCACACTACACACACACAAACAACACACACACACATACATACACACACACACTACACACACACTACACACACACAACACACACACACACACACACACACCTACACACACAAACACACACACACATTGACACACAAACAAACACACACACACACCATACACATCATATTTTGTGAGGTGGGTCCCTTGTAAAAAATAGGTTTAGGAAGTACTGCTCTATATAAACGAAGTGATCGTTACTGTGACTCCTAACAAGGAGTGGGTACTTATTTTTTTTATTATTTTTATTTTTTTTGGTGTGACATTTACTCCCATTTCGAGTGAAATTCACGTGTTTGAGAGTGATTTCCTCTAACTTGAAAATTGAATTCCACTTTTTGGTAGTAAGAAATACCATTCTCTCAATTGGGTTGAGTTTTCACTTTTTTCGCATTTAAAAAGTACGTCTGAGTAGCTATGGATATGACAAGGTCTTACATGGTGTGCATCATAAGGTCACATAATGTAATTGATACAATAAAAAATTAATAAAGATAGGCAGATTTGCAAATTGTCAAGTTTTATGGTATGTATTTTTGAGGACTAGCTTCTACAGGCTGTGAACAAGTTGAATAAATCCGGATTCTATAGTATTTCAAATGATTTTGTTTTAATTGTTAGCCTTCAAGATGGCCATTTTAAGCACTAGAGAGAAAGTGTGGGTAGTCGTGTATCAAGGATCTTAGCCCTCTTTACAGCTGAAGAACATGATAAAATTTGTCTTTATTTGAAAGCACATAAAATTGTCGTTCTTCATCTTTCTTGATTTAAAAAAAAATACTAAGATTCGGTTAATGAAGCATACATTTTGGAAGTTCCTTTATTTAACATGATGTTTCTATATGGGAAGGTGGAAAGGAGGTGTATGGCGACAAGGGTTCTAATTAATCGCTCTCATTATTTAGTGGGTCGTCAGTGAACCGTACAAGGCGACCTCTGCTCTTTTAGGCAATGTATGGTCACGTTCTGGGGGTGTAACACGACGCCACTCATGGTAGATGGCATAAAGTGCCGGATGGCCGATGATATTGATACGGATTTAGATGAAAATAAAGGTGGGTTTTCAGAGCAATGCACAGATACAGGTCAGAACCAAATTTTCTATATATTTTGAGCGGTCAGGATAAGAAAAATGTATATATTCTTATTTTGGAACCTTTAATGTGCAATGCATACTTTCTTTTAATGAGTTAAACTCTTTAAGGAATGAATTTGGGGTGGTATTAATGTGTTTGGAGTGAATGTGTGTGTGTGTGTGTGTGTGTGTGTGTGTTTGTGTATGTGTTTTAAAGTTATTTTTGTGTGACTTATACTTGACATATTTAACGTAGCACATAATTATACTTCACATGTATGCATAAAGAGTTTTTAACCCTTCCTCTTAGCTATTATTATACATGTAGATAGAGAGCAAGACTGGTGCAGTATATGTCTTATAGAATTCCTCATGGTGACATGAATAGGTGTATACAGTCAAACTTGTGTTAGCGGCTACCTCTCTATAGCAGCAGACCTGTTTATAGCAGCCACAAAAATGATTCCCCAGAAGACAAATCATGTGTCTAACCTAGCCCTAACCTTAACCGTCTATAGCAACCACCTGCCTGTAAAAGTCACATTTTTCTTTCCCTTGGATATCCACCATTGACAGGTTTCATTGTATTATCCATAGTAAAACCAGTCACAAGCCCACCACCTCTTATCGTGAAATGTGGTTCTGATATTTGAAATTTTATTCTCTTTTCAGAGGTTTGGATGTAAACGTTCCGTTGTCTGATTTTTACACGGAGTACAAAGGTCTTAGTGCAAAAGAGCAAGAAAGAGCGTAAGTTCATTGTCATATTTCTTCTTTTCTTCTTCTTTTCCTCCTCCTCCTTCTTCTTCTTCTTCGTCTTCTTCTTCTTCTTCTTCTTCGTCGTCGTCTTCTTCTTCTTCTTCTTCTTTGTGAAATATTCAGTAGTAATCGCTGTTCTTATTATCATTTTGCGGCAGAAGTAAAAGTATTGTAGTAGGATTTGTTGTCGTAGTATTAGTAGTAGTGGTGGTAGCAGTAAATGTATAATACTGGTAGCAGTAGCATTAGAGTAGCAGAAACTAGCTTACGTAATCTTCAATCAGGAATATCAATTCACTGCCTGCAGAGAGAAATGATTGTGACAGATCCTTCATTTGTTGTTTGATTTTCAACGAAGAAGTTTTTACGTCATATCATTATTTGATTTACTCTCACTTTTGTTTGTCTAACGAACCTATTTTACTCTTTATCAACGTGAATGTCTGTCGATATGATCTAAATGTTACTTCACCTAAAGGATCAATTACAAGTGTCTCCTCTTTTTTCAAGGGCTCCTTAATTACAAGAAAGACTTAAAATATCAATAAGAGTGCCAGAATGTCTATCATGAAAACAAGGAATTATTTATTCCATTATGATTCCATACGTCATGTCACTTTATAAATGAAAAGTGCAAATGATTGCAGAATGGCTACGTTCACTTTTGTAACTTTGAGAAAAATGCAAAAAAAAAATGCATTTCTTTGTACGAGTTTGCACACGCGCCGATGGAAAAAAGGTAAATAACCCGGGACATTTTGTACTTTATTGTGTAATTTGTCATCACATGTTATACTATTGCTAGATATAAGTAGGTGGTAAATGTGTTAATGTTAATAACTCAATTTTTGGCGGAAAATGAATTTATCCAGTTTTGCAACGAAGGTCTTGTTCGTGAGATAAATCATTTTTTATCGCAGTAGGCCTAATGATTTCAGAAGGAAATGCTATCACAATCGACGAAATATTGTTGAGGTGTAGTCTTGAACAATCTAGCCTACATCAGTGACAAATAAATTTTATACCTTATTTTGTCTTGAAGGGTAATTTTCGTTTTGATTGGTTATCAATAAGGCTTGTGACTGTCTGTTGTTTATGATTGGTTTATTACAGGCGCGACTTGTATGGAAAGAACGAAATAAAAATCTCGCAGATACCAATACCGTATTTATTTTTCTCAGAGGTTAGTACGTGCTTTGTTTCCCTTTAGTCTCATTGCACATGATTGCAATGGAATATGACTCATTAATGCAAACACACACACACACACACACACACACACACACACACACACACACACACACACACACACACACACTACTATTGTACATACATGACATAAATAAATAAATAAATACATACATACATACATACATACACACACATACGAAACGGTTATATTATGTATGAATAACGGGAGATAGGCTTCGTCGATACAAAATAATTGCATTTGGTTCAAAGCGAAAAGTTCGTGTAAATGTCCTGCTTGTAAAACATCTGAAGAAACAAAAGAATAATGGTACGTGGCAATTGAAATGTAATTGTAAATGTCCGTAATTCTATTACATACTAAAACTAATGAAGACATACACATTGTAAAAAGTGTGTTAAGCTAGTAAACACTTTTCTAAAACATTGTTGCTATCACTTTGTAAACATGTTCAGAAGATATACGTCGTGTGTCAAATGATCAGCATCGGCCTCAAATTTATATGCAGTGTCAATAATCTTGAAACACAGTTTCACTAATGTTTACTTGCTAATTACGCCTTTTACAGCGCAATCACAAAAAAAAGAAGTGATTTCGACATTTTCTGAAATGATTTCGATGCGTATGGTGTCCCATGATTTCTCCTTAGCCATCAATGTATAATTTTACACAAAATGTATTAGCCAGTTCGTAATTAGGAAATGGAACAAATGACCCCACAATACCTTTTATCTTTAAAGAGTGTATGGTTATTCTAGTGAGGCATCTTAGATCAAAATTCTTAAGGTGATGATCTGCGTTTATTGCTTTTGTTACATTCTGTTGAGAAGAATACTTTCACATACACTTTCCTAAATATACATCTTATGCAAGCATGATTAATCGCATATACCTTTCACGTTGAGTTATCCAGTTTTTTAAAAGTGATTAACACAAGCTTTGTGCTAATGCCATTCGTTTTACATATGCACAAACTGTAATTTCGAACAGGCTTATTAATTTGAAAGTTTTATAGATAATGGGATAATCACGGTCTTCCATTTTCTCTTCATTTTTACAGGCACTACATCCGTTTTATGTTTTTCAAGTTTACAGCGTGTGCTTGTGGATATTTGGCTACGCTTACATCTACTTCTCGGTTGCCATCATCTGTATGTCTCTTATTTCCATCACACTCACAGTATACAGCACAAGGAAGGTAAGATACACAGGCAGAGTTCGCGATTTGCACGCCAGAAAACGGCAAACTGAATGAAATCAGCTCAAATCGTTCACAATGTGACAATTAGTATAAACATCTAACACCTGTCATAGAACATTTGGGTCGAATACGTAGTTTTGTTGAAAATCTGGACGGTTAAATTTCAAAATTTGCAAAGTAACGAGCACGCTCCGTTAGTTCCAAAATTGTCCGATCGGCCGTTAGCCGAAGGTTACGTAGAGTTCAACCGTTAAAACTAAAGCAGTGTAGGTAGTCGCCCACTGCCCGGCAGCTGGTCATGCGTACTGTGTTCTGCAATTTGAGCAAAACTTAAACTCACGGAAAGAACAATATTCTGGTAGCACATCGTTATTCGTTTTTCTCATTAAACAATAAGTTCGCGACCTATGGATCTCAAACTTTCAACACACCATTTGCAAGTACTTTGCTACCGTTTGGTAATCATAATAAAGGGAAGTGATGGACTTGCAAATCCTGAAATCTATCTTTAAATTAAACATATAAAGTTTTTCCAAATACAGGTAGTGTTGAATTTCAATAAGCTGGGTACCATATTAACCCGTTGACTACAAGAACCGGATGTATCATGTGTTATTTCTATGGGATTTTCAGAATCTCGTATGCAACGGGTTAACATCAAACGTAGTACTTCAAACACCAACACCATCACCTTCAAAAGGCTGTATTTTCGATTTTCAAACCAAACCGATTTTTCTCAGATTCGATTTAACGTAAGAAAGGTACATAAAAACAGAGCATATAAATTGTAAGATTCGTGCGGTGTTTGTGAAATATCAACAATAAATCATTCCAAACAAAACCATTTCTCAACATGCTCAACCTACATTGTGTAACGGTAGTCTATGTACACAGGAGGAAGCTCTTGTCCACTGATTTTAAATAATTATGGTAGAGTCCAGCCGTAGCTTTGTGTATATGTTTTTTTATCATTATGTTGTATTGTTTCTGTTTTGTCACGGCCTAGCTGAAAAGCAGCATTTTATTAGCTGATTGTAAGGTTTTATCCCGTGTTGAAATAAATAAATACAAATACAAATACAAACATTCTTTGTCAGTTGACCGACTCCATTGGTGTGAGTTTTTGACCTTGTAATAGCTGTGATCAGCAGGTATTTTAGTTTTCGATAGATACACAAATGTGGTTAGACAATCAGAGTAGTTTAACAATTATATTAAATTAAAATGTAGTGAAACCTGACTTTTCAGCCCCAGGGCTTTTGAGAGAGGTTTATAGAATTTAGTAAATTGTTTCATTGGAAATTATTTAAGCTTATTTTCTCGATAAATTTATTTCTGGGTGTGTAAATCAATAACACGATATTAAACTCCCGAGCGATAACTTCCAAAAAGTATGTGGTATTTATGATGTTACATTTAACGCCCATTAAGCTATTGTAGTGTATACATGTACACCACAGAAACGTTGTGGTTAAGTTTAACAATTAGAATACCAGATACTCTATGGGTTTAATTTTTAACACATCTGACATTAAAGGTGATACTGTTGGCACTGTTAATGGTTCAAGTGAAATAATAACACAGTGTTAATATTCAAAAAAATATCCCTGAAATGTTTGTGTAAAAGAATGCACAACGTTTGCTACTATGAATTACACAACCATTGTTTCAAATTGAAACACAAGTTGTGTTAATTCCACACAGAAGTTAAGTACAATCATGGAGGTAGAAGTCTCTCTTCTACCTCCATGGTACAATTCAGACTTGTGTAACATTTTGAACAAGAGTTGTGCGGTTCAGATAGTAAACAGCGTTGTTAAATTTAACACAATCGTTTAAACAGTGCGAGGAATTACGATCAGTCGCAACATTGATATAATCATATCTCGGTGACCATGTACAGTATCAAACAAACTTCTATCGTTTGTAACTCTTTGTAACAATTAGCTAGTGGCCCGTCTGTGTTACCTGCAATTGTAATTTACGTAATGTAATTTACGGAAGGTATACGAATTTCGTATAATTTTATCACGTTTATATCTGTAGCATTAGTGAAAAAAGGTTATTAGATATGATTGACGTTAATTCTACTCATAACAGCTTGTCGGTCTTGATGTGTTTCTTTGATGTTCATCTTGTAAAGGATTATTTACTGAAAAAAAATATAAAACATGTCCTTTAGTCATGTTGCATATGAAATGATTGCTTACAGTTTGCACCCAAATAAGAGCAGTTGTTAATCTGCTTGGGGAACCAAGGTATCCGCCAAGCGATCTCGTTCAACAGACGTGTAGAGGGAACGATGTGTACATGATCTGATGATACTTTAATATAACTGAATTTCATGTCTCTGTCTTAATATTTTCAATGTCAGAATGTTTAAAAGGATTTGTGCTCTTATTATACTTGGTACTATTTCGGGAGAAGTGAAATCAATTTGAAGACTGAACCGTGGCGTAAACAGTTTAGGCAATCATGCTCCTAACTATCAAATCAATTCATACGTTTCTTGTTTCTCTGTTTTCGTGTTTTATGACGAACTTAATAAAATGAAAGGAGAAGAGCTTTGCCAAGATACAATGGAGTAATAATGTTCGCACTGAATCATACGACAAGGGCGCCAAATTTGTTAGCAGACGATGTCTAGTATAATTTTGACAAAATAGTTTCCCCGCCATTACATCGCGCACATCTCTTCATACTCGAACATTATGCTGTATGCAACGTCAGCAATATTACTGTATTAGTCTGAAATCTTTTTAAAGTGAAACATGAAAAGAAAATCAAATTTTGCTTTCGTTCGCACCGCGCGTTAATGTCAGAGGGGATTTCGTGCGGTCACGCGATTGCATAAAACTCGACTTGACTAAATTTGGTCTGATGTTAGCATGGATCTATACATTTATCGCCGGGGGCTATATGGTTCGGTGTGTTTGTCGCTCAGGGTGACAAGATGGCCGTGTTTGGCACTGTTATATCGTTAAAGTACAATCAGAGGAATCCGACTAATATGCAATGCGTATTACTTACATCCAATAACTCTATCCGAATTCAGCATGCTATGCTTTGACAATATGCGTGCAGACGCAAATTAAATTGCTTCAAAGTCATCTGTTTACGGTTGACAAGAAACAACAACGATGGGAGTCGTACTGTTCTCACTGAACTAGCAAACACTTTCCCATGATTTTAGGTAGTAAAGTGTAATTTAAACTTGAAGGTAACATATTATCGTACTCACTGTTTCTTGCCTAAGTATGTAGTGCATTGATGGACCAACAATAATGCCTAATTTTGGGGGATTTGTCAAAACAAACACTAACTACCTAAGTAACTAACTAACTAACTAACTAACTGACTGACTAAATAACCAAATAAGTAATTAGCACGTAAGTAGGTAAGTAAGTAAGTAATTTAGTAAATAAGTAAGTAACTAACTACTAACCATTTAGATAACTAAGTAAATAACTAACTAACCAACCAACTACATAAATAGCTAACTAAGTAACTAACTGGCCAACTATTTACTACAGTACACCACCGCCACTACTATCACCTCCATCACCACCACCACAACCACCACCACCACCACCGCCACCGCCACCACCACAACCACCACCACCACCACTACCACCACTTAATGTTGAGTTTGTAATGAAGAATGTTGCCCCTGTTATTAGGTATTTACCATTATGTTTTGCAATTTCATTCTGTAGCAAAGCAACGCACTTCGGGCCATGGTAGCGTCCAGTAGTAACATCACTGTTTGTCGCGGAGAAGACGGTAAGTGAAATATATGTACTGATTGATTTTAATTTTTTGTTCATTCTAATCAGGGGCGGCGCCACGAGGTGGGGGGGGGGGTCTGAGGGAGGACGGCCGCCCCTGTTATTTCAAAGTAATGACAATAACGGGGAATTTTTCCGTTGTTGTTTTTGGAAACTATAACGCCCTATCGTTCATTTGTCCAGTAAAAAAAAATGGCGGGCAAGATTTTTTTTTGGTTTTCATCGACTTCCTGGTCGGATGATGTTTGGCTTGCCACAGGTATACAAAAATATGAGGTTTGGCTTGTAATTTGGCAGGTAAAAAATATGCCTCGCCCCCCCCCCCCCCAACCCCTTGGCTTGTAATTTGGCAGATGACAAAAATTGCCGGGCAAAGAATGATTTTTGTCGCTTATCAGATGATGTTTGGCTTGTAATTTCGCAGGTAATAAAAGATATGGTGTTTGCCTTGTAATTTGGCAGGTTGAAAAATATGACGTTTAGCTTGTAATTTGGCAGGTTAAAAAAAAATGACTGCTTTTGGTCGTCGTCGGGTTCCTGCCCCCCCCCCCATCACCTGTCGGATGTTGTTTGGCTTGTAATTTGGCTAGCAAAAAAAATCCCGACGGATTTTTTGCCCCTCCTAAGATTTTACCCTGGCGCTACCACTGATTCTATTTCAGTGTCATTGAAATACAGAAGTTTGCGGTTTTATTTACATTTGATCCAGGTAAATAAAAATTCATATAAAAGTATTCAAAATGTGGAATTTATATGTCCTGTAGTTTCGGCGTCCTTCTCAACGCTTTTGAAAAAAAAAATGTACCATTAACAACTTTTTAAAACAAAAATACATTGTAATTGTTCTTGTATTACCAATATATTTAAGCCATCTGAAATGAATAACATTGGATATAAAACACAAACTACCAGGGTTAGCATGAAGTTCATTTTTAGGGTGTGGACTCGATTTTACTGTTTTCAGGGTGAACACCACAATCATGTCTCTCTAGAACAGTTGTGGTAACCTTACAAACACAAAAAGTGTCACACTTTTGCAGGGTAGAAATAAACGAAAGTGCGATCAAATATGAAAACATATACTGTATTATATCGAAATAGATTAAAGAATAAAGTACAAGAAATAAATATACCTAATACTTGAGATGAAATACATAAAACATACACATGCATAAAAGTACGAGAAAACGACAATTTGATAAAACGAATACATCGGAATACATCATGTCTGATAATTCGTGCGAATTGACGAAAGCTGTGACAACTTGTTTTTTAAATGATAAGTAAATTGCACAGTGTTCATCTCAATTTTAAATTATTTTGTATCCTCTGCACAGTGTACCGTGAAATGACGAGAAGGATTTGGTACCCGGTGACGTCATCGAGTTGCCGCGTCAAGGTTGCGTCATGAGCTGCGACGCGGTCCTCATCAGCGGAAATTGCATCGTCAATGAGAGCATGTTGACAGGTAGAGCGGTGGTAGAAAGTGGGGTAGCCAGGTTTCCTATGATATGGGGGAGGGGAGAAGGGGAGGGGTGCTGAATTACCATGGTATATCTGGGGTGTTTTACGGTGCATTTTTCTAGGAAGATACCCCCTCCCCCAAATGAAAGGTCGGGTCCCATTGGTGATATAAAACGATTTTCCTTTTTTCCCCTGGGACTGGGTAGGGGTAAGATATTTTGACCCAGGAGCAAACCCCCCCCCCCCCCCGTCTTGCCCCTCTGCGTTATGCCATCTAGAAAGTTGGCCTAAAGTCTGGATCGCTGTCAAACGAAATATGGGTTAAGAACACCCTTGGAAAGTAGGTAATCTGTTTCAATTGCGGAAAATGATCCGTCTTCTGTGGAAAACTAGAACGGATATTTTGAGTCGGTTGCTTCTAGAGCACCCGATTCTTATTTATAGGATACAAGTCTGATACCCATTTTAGGTCATTCTGCAGTATTCCTAGTTTTAGGTGTTTTTTTTTACATCTGAGTTGAATATTTGTGTAATTGCGATCTTCCTTAATTTAAATTCAAATAAAATTAAACGAATAAAAGGTGTATCGCATCTCTGTATTACAATTCAAATGCAATGCCAAAGTTTTAATTTGAAGAAATGAAGTTTGAGATTTACAACGATCATAATCTTGCATGGCTTGCGTCACAATCGTTATCAAAGTTGCCGATAGATGGCAGTAGAATACGCTCTCAAAGTGCTCAGCTCTCGATATTGTAAATGACATCAGAAACGCATGCCGCACGTACTCTTTCCACAGTCCTGTAGCAACCTTAACTAATTATAGCTATAATCAAATTTGTATTTTGTAAAATGAACACAACAAAATGTTGGAAACCATGCCATTCTTTTATGTCAATTTTAACACCTTTTCGATCAATTCCGACGAATATATTTGAGACATTTTTTTCTTTATAATTTGCATATGTACCCTCTCTACTCAAAAGTATTGCAACATACACTATACCGCATGCATTTTGAGTTGAAGGGTCTTTCTATAATGATGTCCTAATGAATTTTATAATTGAAAAATAAATTATTTAAAAATAAATCAATGAACAATCGTTTTTGTTTCCTTCTCCATGGCGGAGAGATTATCAAATACAGGCGCACCCACGGCAGAGGGGCTGGAACATAAAATTTGACATTTTTTTCGACTCCCTATAGGGGTGGGGTGTTAATTCACACTAGCATCGTAATTCGGTTTCATATTTCCCGTGAAATGATTTGGATGGCTTGGAAAGACTTTCAACAAACAAAAAATGCCATTGTGTTCCTCTGACACGGTCTCAGAAAGAAGACACCACGCCGCAAAGACGAAAGCGCCTCCTATCTTCATTATATTGTGATAAGGAGGATAAAGCTACCAATTTAAAGATGATGGTCTTCTCTCCGCATTATTATATCAAATGTACTAAAAAGTCGCATTAAAGCAAATAATGGGATGTTTGCAATAATAAACCACCTTTAGAATCGAGAAAGAATACGAAATTACAATTGAGGAGGTCCTTTTCTGAAATATGGGGCGTTTCCTCCTTATCACTATTTTATGAAGATAGGAGGCGCTTTCGTCTTTGTGGCGTGGTATCTTCTTTTTGAGACCGTGTGAAAGGAACACATTGACATTTTTTGTTTGTTGGAAGTCTTTCCAAACCATCCAAACCATTTCACGGGAAATATGAAACCAAATCACGATGCTAGTGCGAATTAAAACCCCACCCCTATAGGGAGGCGAAAAAATGTCAAATGTTATGTTCCAGCCCCTCTATCGTGGGTGCGCCTGCACTTTGATAATCTCTCCGCCATGGAGAAGGAAAGAAAAACAATTGTTCATTGATTTCTTCTCAAATAATGTGTTATTTTCCAATTTTAAACTTCATTAGGACATCATTATAGAAAGACCTCTTCAACCCAAAATGCATGCGTTATAATGTATGTTGCAATACTTTTGAGTAGGGAGGGTAGTTCCCTTTAATAACATATGTGAAAATAGTCCGGGCGTGCCCAGTTGAGTAGTTTTCATCTATATTTTATAAATTTTTGAATTTTTTGACTAGTTGTAACTCCATCTCTAATACCTCCTTTGTTCACCCATCCACGTGGCAGGTGAGTCCACACCGATCACGAAGACCCCACTACCCAACCCACGTGACGACACCGACGGTAAACCGACGTTCTACAACCCGGAAGTGCACAAGAGACACACCCTCTTCTCCGGTACACAAATTATGCAGAGTAGACGCATTGGCAAGCACAAAGTTATGGCGGTCGTTGCGAGAACAGGTAAAATTTACGAAAAGTTTATCCTCTCGATTAAAGTAATTGTGTTGTATTTATTTATTACTTTTCATTTACTTATTATTGACCCATTATTAATATTTTTTATCATTCATTAACTTATTTATAATGATATATTGATTACTTATTTATTATTTAATTCGTATGTACTCCGTCATAATCAATCACTTGTTTAACTATGTATCTATAATTTATTTTCTTTCTCTCCCTTTTTTCTTGAATATTTGATTTTTCTATTTACGCACGTATTTATCTTGTTGATTCATTTTCTTGAGGGATTAAAATTTGGTAAATATTTTGTTTCTTCTATATAACTTGAATATGACAATTATATTCAAACGGATTCCCATGTCTCTAGTACACATCTAGGCAAAGAGTGCAGTACAGAAACATTAATTTCACATTTCAATAAAGATTTGACAATCTCTGATTAACTCTTCATTTGTCACATATTCTGAAATTCGGGTTCAATTTAGGTTTCTTGTGCAATATTACAGTGTTGCTGAGTTTGTGGTTGTGAATTAAAGTTTTCATGATTTTATGTTACTTTATATCTTGCACTTACATTTTTGTGTTTTTTTCCTTTCTTTCTTCGCGTTCTCTTTATCCCTTTTCTTTGTTTCTTTGTCATTATCCACCTTGCACCTATTCCTCGGCCACCTATTCGTCCTCGTGTTTTTCCTTCTACCCCTCTTCCTCTTTCTCTTCCTGCTTTACGTACTCTTCATTTTTCTCCTCCTCCTTTTCTTCCTCCTCCTCCTGATCTTTTTCCTCCTTCTCTTTTCTCCCTTCCTCATTTTCTTTCTTCCCTTCTTCACCCTCATCCTCTCCCCTCTCCTCTTCTCCCTCTTCATCGTCTATCTCCTCCTCTTCTTCCTCCACCTTCTCTCCTTCCTCTTCTCCTTCCTCACCCAACCCTTGCTCCCCCTTTCACTCCTCCTCCTCCTCTTCCTCCCCTTCTCCCTCCTCCTCAATTTCTCTCCTCTCCTTCTCAACCATTACCGTCTCTTTTCTTTTCCGTTACGCAGGGTTTTCCACCGCTAAAGGCGCCCTCGTTCATTCCATTCTGTTTCCCAAGCCGATGGATTTCAAACTCTACCGTGACGCTCTCCGATTCGTCGGTGTCTTGGCTCTTTTCGCATTCTTCGGTTTTATCTACATCATTGTCATCAAAATATTGCACGAGGTATGTTTTAAAATCCCAAAATAATATATATTACCCTTGCAGATCCTTGCGATTTTATGCAATTCAAACTACAGTTATGTGTTCAATGACTGAAAAGTATATGGAATTTGAATTCTTCGTTTATTTAAAGTAGCATTTCGTTAGCTTCAGATATTACAGAAAGCTGTTTGAGCTGTTTCAATCAAAAATAGATCTCTACTATTTTGCCCCAGCTACTTGAAGAAAGAGGCAAAGAAAAATACTGGGATACTAGGGATGAAAAGCTGATAATAATGATGTACAGATATCAATGATATTCATCAAAATACGTTTTTATAGTATTTTTTTATTTGTTGTTTGTATCCTTACATAAAATCCCCATAGGATATTTTTCGAGATACTTATCACAATAAGCTTATTTCTAATTACACTTTGCGCATGTGCAGAACAAAGTTCAGTTTGGACGAAGCTTGTGAAACATTTGAAAGATTGGACAGCTCAACGTTGACAACTTTCTGAAAAAAAAATCATGAATACACAAGATGCATATTCAGGAATGAACAGGTGAATGTAATACATTACAAAAGCAATTAATGCAGCCCATCACTTTAAAAAATGGTTGCTCTAAGATGCCTTACTACGTTATAAGAGCTATCCACGACTCCTCTTAGTGTCAAAGGTGTAAATATGCACCACATAATATACGGAAGAAGCATAGGGATCTGATTTGTCTGGCTTGATGAGTAAAACGATATGTGGTATTGTGGGGGTAATGCAATGCTTTTTCTAACTTCGGATAGGTTTACTAAAAGTAACACATTCAGTGGGAATACCAAAGAAAAATGTCGGTAGAATGTGACGCGTTACTATTAATTACTGTTTTCATAGTTTTCTATTTTTTTCGACAAAACGTGCACTTGCGATGTTATAGATTTTTAATAAAACTCGTAATTCTCGTTCGTATAGGCAACTGTTAAGGATATAATCTTGAAAGCCCTGGACATTTTCACCATCGCCGTGTCGCCAGCCCTTCCGGCCGCCCTGACCATCGGGCTGGTGTACGCCCAGAAACGTCTCAGGAGCATCGGGATATTCTGTATTAGTCCGCAGAGAATCAACCTGAGCGGTATGATGGACGTTGTTTGTTTTGACAAGGTAAATGGCGCACATGGCCTTGGTTACCCCCCCCCCCCCCAAGTACCACAGGCAACAGTACTTCAAAAACTTTGCGGGTGAGACAGGGGCGTCGATCCACTGGTCGGATTTGGGGGAGGGGGCAAAGTAAGAAAAAGGTGTCAAAAATTATTGGCGGAATCCGCATGGAAACCTGGCCTGTAAAATTTTGCACGCGAATCGCACCGAAAAAATATATATGTGTACTTTTCAGTAGTATTTCTTGGTAACTGGAATGTTTTTGTAGTGCCCTACACTGATTTTTTTAAAACAATATTTTGTATTACGTTTAATGATTATTATTTTTTCAAGTTGTCAAAATTAAAGGGGGAACGATAAATTTGCCCTCCCCCAATATTTTCATGGGGGGGGGGAGGAGGCAAGTAGACCCTGTTTATATATAATTTCAGCTCATGAATGTCTTGGGTCAAGTTTTATCTATGAAGTATCATTGAACTGATTAGATTTCAGAGTTCAAAGATTATATATCAAAGGTCACAGGTCATTTGTGCTGTCTGATTTGAGCTAATTACCATGGAAACTTACAGAGTTTTAATCAGATGTGGTACACACATGCTTGCGGCATTTCAATTTCAAATGAATTTTGGTGGTGGTACAGAGGCATATCCATCGGCTGCGCTCGTATTCTGCAACATTGTGTCTTTTGAAAGAATATGTGTACATTTTATAAGTGCGTTTTCACTCAATTTGAATTATTCAATTTCCCTGCTTTCAGACGGGCACATTAACTCAAGATCATCTGGAGTTACTAGCAGTGTCGCCGGTTAAAACAGACAGGTATGAAAATAAAATGTAGGCACTTTACAAAAATTAGATCAGATTTCTATTAAACATAATTTTCTCAGTTATGATCAACTGAAACTTTGCCCCTTAAATAAGGAAAACTGGTTGTGCTAATGAATTTGAATTAAGCTGTGATTTAAGAAAAGTAACCTATCAATTTATTCTACATCTAAAACAAACAGGGAAAAAGATCTGATCTGTATATTTCCACGAACTTTGTCACAAGACCAATGTATTTTGTTTTAAATCGAAACAGTTATCAATTTAATTCTTAAAAATTCTAAAAATCAGTAGTTCTATGGACAGTAATTGTAGATCGCTAAATTTGAATCAGTCTTCGCTTTTAAAGGCATCATTTTTAACATCATCTAGTATAAAGAATCTTAGTTTACATTGTCTTCCATGCTTAGAGTGTCTCCAATAAGGTTAAAATAGGAGATCTGGACAAAAACTGCATATCAAAGCGATCATTATGTGCTTTAAGAAATGAAAATCTATGAGTACCCGGGTTTGCCAAATTCGAAATTAGTGGGTAAAAGCTACATCCAATGTCTGAAACCTAGACTACCGCAATTGGAGCAAATGGGTTATCGTTTAAATTTAACAAAAAAATGTTAACATGTAAACCCCAAACTTCGAACACTGCATCTTTATGCGTGTATCATTAGTTAGATCAAATCTGAGCAAACAGTGTATGGGTTTGCAAATCATGAACTCAGTCTTGAACTGATCACATTGATTTACCTGTGATATGTATATTGTTTCTGCGCAGTTTCGTGATCGTCGAAGACGCCAGTAAATTGCCATTTGGTCCCTTCGTGGCCGGCATGGCGACTTGTCACTCACTCACCGTTATCGATGACCAGATTCGAGGGGATCCGCTTGACGCACAAATGTTTCAGGCGATTAAATGGGTAAGAGAAACGCATAATTAATTGGTTAATTCATTGATATATTGATTCACTGATTCATTGATTCATTAATTCATTGATTCATTGATTCATTGACTGATTCAATCATTAGTTATTAAAAATATCTATTTTTATTTGTATGTATTTATGTACTCGTTTATTCTTCTATTCATTTATTATTTATTCTATTCATTTGTTCATGTGTTTGCATGTCTTTAATTTTTATTCACTTTTTATATTTATTCATTGATGTATTTGTCAAATGATTCATATTTCAGCATAATTAAAGCCCAAGTTTAGTTTGGTGGATTTTTTTATTTAAAAGTTTTATGCTCGGAGGTCATATCACACCAATAACAGATTCTGAATGTCTTTCGTTTTTTAATTGATTAATGAAAAATCGGGGGGGGGGACCCCTGAGATTTTCGACGAAAGAGCTGAGTCTGCTCTTTCTGATGAGGTATAACTCAGATAACCTTGACACCTTAACTCTTTGCGTGCTGAATTAATTCTGAGGGGATAATAATGATAATTGTTCTTTTAATATTTTCTTTAAATCTGGCTTTCCTTATTGCACCATTGATAATGGTAATTATTCCATAGATGATGCTGAAGCATTATAGTCATTTGTTACCTTTTCTAGTACAAACGTAACAGAGAAAACTAATTATTACGATTGTTGAATTTAATTGTACGAATGTGCAAAATTGCAACATTAGCATGCAAAGGGTTAATAACCCTTTGGATGCTATAATGTGAAATATATTCGAAAATCTCGGGGTCCCCTACCCCGAGATTTTTCATTAATTAATAACAAAAAAACAAAACAAAAGACATTCAGAATCTGTTATTGGTGTGATATGACCTTTAAGCATAAAGCTTTCGAAAAAAATCCCCAAAACTAAACTTGGGCTTTAATACTGGATAAGAACATAAACATTACAACGTACATGTAAATTCAACAATAAAGACAAAAAAAACAACTCGGTGGAAAAAATGATAACGCATTTCTCCCAATCCTTCACTATGCTTACGTCAGAGCATCCGGGAACCTATGGATGGGGAACCCTCCTACGGCTTCGATCACTTCATGCCCACCATTGTGCGATCGCCCTCGTTCACCAATGAGAATACGCCGGAGAACAGCGTCGCGATAGGCCACTCCTCCACGTTTGGCAGCGGACCGCCGGGCACGCCCATCGGTAACAGTACCGATGGATTGGGAAGGTCTTCCACCTTCGGAAGTCAGGGAGCTCCGGGAATCAATCTGGTGAGTGGATATTTTCTAGGAAATTGTATAATCATGTCATGAATATTTCTTGGGGGGGGGGGGTCGTTGATGCACTGTGAATATACGTGTTAACTCAGCAGATTACACTTTTTAACACTTCAAAGTACAGTAAAATTTGATATTTTACATTTTAAAGTATAGGAGGTATGGCATACGATTAACAATAAATATCAACGACTATTACCAAATTAGGATGTTAATTTAAGATGTTAGCAACATCATCGAAATTTATGCGAGTCTCCATTTTACGTAAGAACGGTTGCCTTCAAATGCCCGACTAAAATAGTCGTCTATTCAAAGATATATATCATTCTGGGGTCATTTGCATTATAACACCGACCTGGTTTGTTGTATAATGTTTGATCGGTTTAAATGTATTTCCTTTTTCATCATTTCTCACATAAAACCCATCAATTGTTAATTATTCAGCTTGGTATTAGCACTTTCAATGTTCTTTATGTTTGTAATTTTGTATCACGATAGACCAAGGAAACAAATCCATTCGAAATCGGCATCATACGGCAATTTCCCTTTTCATCAAACCTTCAACGGATGAGCGTTATCTCACAGACCCAAGGTACCGACCATTTCGAGGTTTATGTGAAGGGCGCCCCCGAAACTATTGCCAATCTGTGTGACCAATCAACAGGTAAATATCAGCAGCCGTGTTGCCAACTTGAGAGTCACCCACGATGTTGAACTAGTTTTGACTTGTTTGTATCAATAACTCTCGTGGAAGGAGATGGGGGGGGGGGAGGTGATGGTAAAAAAAAACTATTTGCATTCAGACAACTTAGATGAATAAGACTAAAAGTAGGCGAACGATTCTGCAATCCCCTCAGGCCTTAAAAGCATCATTTCACGATATTTCTAGTTAAAAAAATAAGCTACATGTTGCTCCATAATACCAGGTTCTGATGGGGTAAAAATGAAGTCCTGAAAAAAAAAAAATTAAAAATGATCAGATTGATCACTAAGCTCCTTTAAAGGTCAAAATGATAAAGCGACCATTCAACTTTCCCCATAGATTGATTTGTTATAGAATTGTTGTCACCAATACATTAATTTATGTACCAATATCTAACTGCACATATTTTGCTAGTGACAAAAATCTATCTAAAGCAATATCATGTAGATTAGATATCAAAGTTTGCCATAAAAATGGGGCTTCCACGGTGTTTAACAGTGTCTTTAAGTAAGTGAAGAGTCTTAA
>JZLH01S0238961.1:36025-47870 GCA_001188425.1 Eucidaris tribuloides | reverse complement strand
CGTGTACATCAAATGTCAAACTTGTCATATCTATGAAGAGCAAGGTGCATTAATGCACATGAAAATGTTTTCATACATCGAAAGCTATACTGGGTTATAAAATGTCTGTCCTAATTGTCCATCTCAGTCTAATGTCGTCTTCAAGCTGCCCCTGTCCCGTCTGTCTAAACATTTTGATTATTAGTGTGTCAAAGTTCGGCCACAGATTGGATTAGTCGCGATCTGTGCCGGTGGTGTTCGGTACGACCGTAATAATCTCGTACTCATACTGCAGCCCAGATATTGTAAGATGGTCACACTGGCTACTTTCATCATTAACATACTACTCGATGATTATTGATCTGAGCTTATTACAGTTAAGGCCGCCTGTATGCTGTTGTTTATTGAAGATTGGAGTATTGACTTGTCATGGTTTATTGTAGCCAGCTACATTCTGTTATTGATGATGCTTTTATATAAATGAGAAAGTGATCAGTTTTAATGGGCTTGCAACATTTACTCATGTAATCATGTCACGGCGTATTATCACATTTTGAGAACATTTGTTAAAATCAGCCCTCTAATCTATGGAGTATGTTCAAAACTGTGACTTTTTGTGATTTACCTGCGTGCGAAATAACAAAGTGTAGACCCTACACTGTGTAGATTAGAGGATGTGTCTTCTACGTAAGTACTCAACACGTGATAGCGCGACGTGATGTGATTTCTTGAGTAAATGTACATGTACAAGCTGTTTTAGTGAAGTATAGTCATGTTTAACTACTACACATAATTATCAATTTAACATTTGGTTCACCAAGGTCATTCATTTCAGTTCCATGGAAATCCTTCCCTTCCTATCATCACAGGATCTTACACATGCAATGATTCAAAATTCCTTGTATGTTTAGAATTTGATTTTCTGAAAGATATTTGAATCGCAAACAATTGTTTGAAACAATGTAAATTTGGTCAAATTAAACTTCAGCTTGCAGTGTAGGGGCCTGTTCAAGCGCTTTTGGAGGCGAACCGTACCGTACCGTACTGTGCCAACCCAATGCGTACCGTGCCAGAGTGGTTCATTTGCGAGTGTTCAGGCAAAAATGTCGGAAGCATGCCTCCGAGGTACCAATTTGGTACACTTTGCTCTCTAATCTGAGGGAATCACACGTTAAAGAATTGCGGAATGCGTTCAGGTGCTTATCGCGGTACGGTATGGTTTACCTTGGCACGCTCTAGACCACATCTGGAGGTGGTCCTCCGTGGCACGCTTCTGGAGCGGTACGGTACGGTACAGTTCGCTTCAGGGGTGTTCATGCGCTTCCTCTGGCACGGTTCGGTACGGTACGGTTCGCTTCAGGAGAGCGCTTGAACAGGCCCTAGGAGTCAGTTAACCTGTTAGCTAGGGGAGGTGGATGTGTGCCATATTAACTCAATGGGAATAACTAAATTTCAGAGCTAACACGTTACCACTATTAGTTATTGATAACATTATCCATTGGTGATATTTTAGGGGTTAACAAATATGATATATGCTCCTTGGTAATAAATGAATCACAGTGGGTCATGCTAAATAATTTTCAGTAGGTTTGATTTTTTTTTCTAATGTCCATGTCCATGGTAATACATTAGTATCATACTTTGTGAAAGATTGATGAAAATTTGTCTAATCAAACAAAAATATGCTTGGCATTGAAATCATGATGACATAAAAATGTCCAGGGTTGGAAAAAAATTGTGATTTGTTTAAAAGGGGTGATTTAAATCACGATTTGAATCATGATTTAAATCGTGATTTAAATCAATAAATTGTTTTATTTGATTTAAATCACTGATTTTTTCAAAAAAAAATCATGATTTAAATCACCACGGATTTAAATTGCCAACCCTGAAAATGTCGCTAACTTTGTGTGTTGCATTTTTATGTAATTTTGAATTTATTCAGTGCTGATGACTGGTCAGCCCGATATTTTTGTTCCGTGTTTATTTTGTGTTTTTGCTTTTTGTGCGTACCTTGGAAAATAACTAGGCAGGGACAAATAGAAAACGTAAGCTGGCAAATTGCTTGGTCTGTAATCATGCGTTAACTTTGCGGAGTTTTAGCCCTGGGCGATGGGATATGCAGGGGACAGTAAGAGATAATAGATGGCATTAAAAGAACTGATCATAAATATGGATGACTGGATGGAGAGAAAGTGAAGAAGGATCTAACGATAAATGGAGTGAATTTACTGAACGATAAAACAGTCAGAAATTTATGGCAATACAGTGTGAAATTTTGTATGTGCTTTGTATTTCACATAATGATATTTCTGTGATTTTACTTAAGATTGTCAATTTTGGGAGGATTTATTTCTGTAATTTGTGTTCACTTCTAAGAGGTACATTAGGAAGTGAACAAAATTGCAGTTGTTAAGTCTGCAGATCATGAAAATTAATCTACTTCAAAATGTACAGTAATTTACTTGGGTTTATTGCCAAGATTTATATTGAGTTTAGATTCACTTTATAGAGGCATATTAAGAAAAAGGAAATTTTCGCAGATAAGTTGCAAAACATCATCATCATCATCATCATCATCATCATCATCAACATCAGGCATTGTTCAACCATTGTTGGATGAAGCCTTCCTCAATCAGTTTCCATTTGCTTCTATTTGCTGTCATTCTGTCCCACGTTGCTGTGCTTGTGAATGTTGATATTTCGTCTCTCCATCTTCTCTTTTGTTGACCTCTTCTTCTCTTGCCTGTTGCAAAAGAAACCACCGCAAAATATTCAGCACATACAGTAGTTATGATGATGAAGTGGGCATTTGTGACATTGCATTCTGCAGTTGGTCATAGTGACTTTCAGAGTAAACTGATAAACTTTAGAAAATGTCCATGTAGGAGTGACTTAGCTATCACCCCCTCCCATTTCCTCTCCCCCTTCCTGTTCCCATTGCCTTGCCCTCCGCTTTGCCTATCCCTCTCCTTCCCCACCCCTTCCCCTTCCCACTGGCTTCCCCTCTCTTCTCCTTGCCATTGCCTTCTCCACCCTTCCCCCTCCCCTTCCCCTCCCTTTTCCCTTCCCCTCCCACTTCCCCACCCCACCCCTCCCACTTCCCCACCCCTCCCCTCCCACTTCCCCACCCCTCCCCTCCCACTTTCCCTTTCCCTCTTCCTTCCCCTCCCTATTCCCCTTTCCTATTTCCTCCCCCCTCCCCTCTCTCCCTCGATGTTTTGAATTCTGAAGCACAATGCTATTGTCTGGGGATCATTCATCCATTACCTAGTACTCTCTCAAGTCATTTGATTTTGCTCTATCCCCTCCAATTTCTCCTCCTGTTCCCCTTCCCATTGCCTTCTCCTCCTCTTCCCCTTCTTCCATTCCCCTCCCCTTCCCTTCCCTTTTCCCTTCCCCCTTTCCCTTCTCCCTTTCCCTCCCCCCTTTCCCTCCCCCTTCCCCTCTTCCTTGAGTCCCTTCCCATCATGCTTCCCCTCCCCATTTCCCTGTCCTTTTACCACCATTCCCCTCTTTCCCTCAATGTTTTGAATTCTGAAGCAGAGTGCTGTTGTCAGGGATAATTTATCCATTACTTAGTGTTCATTCAAGTCAATTGATTTAGCTCTACCCCTCCAATTTCTCCTCTCCCTTCCCATTGCCTTCCCCTCCATTTCCCCTTCCATTTCCCATCCCTTCCCTTCCCTTTCCCTTCCCCTTCCCCTCCCCTTCCCATCTTCCTTCCCATCCTGCTTCTCCTCCCCATTCCCCTGTCCTTTTACCACCATTCCCCTCTTTCCCTAAATGTTTTGAATTCTGAAGCAGAGTGCTGTTGTCAGGGGATCATTTATCCATTACTTAGTGCTAGCTCAAGTCACTTGATTTAGCTCTACCCCCTCCAATTTCCCCTCCCCTTTCCCATTGCCTTCTCCTCCCATTCCCCTCTCCTTCCCCCTTCCCCTTGCCTTGCCTTCCCTCCCCTTCCTCTCCCCTTCCCTTCCCCTCCAACTTCCCCTCCCCCTTTCCCATTGCCTTACCTTCCCATTCCCCTCTCCTTCCCCTTCCCATTGCCTTATTTCCCCTACCCCTCCCCTTCCCTCCCACTTCCCATTCCCTTCCCTCACTTCCCCTCAACCTCCCTTTTCCCTCTATCTCCCCTTCCCCTTTCTGTACCCTCCCCTTCCCCTCTTCCTTCCACTTCCCATTCCCCTCTCCTTTTCCCACCCCTTCCCCTCTTTCCATCAATGTTTTGAATTCTGAAGTGGAGCGCTATTGTCAGGGGACCATTCGTCCATTACCCAGTACTCTCTCAAGTCGACTTTAGCAAGTGATACAGCTACATATTATCTTGATTACCGTGCTTAATGTTTCATCTGCGGTAGAATGGTGGCTGCCGCGCGTTGATTGTAGATTGTTCTCTCGATCGCTTCATGAACTAAAAATATTGATGTCTCAGACGGTGTAATTATGGAAAACCCGTGACTTGGCATACGCAAGCACATCGTCTGACATCTGTGCTTCGAGGGCCACTCCGTCTTGCTTCCAGCGTTGAGAATATTCATGGCAAACTTGACATTTCTAGATCTTTTGCAAAACTTGGGCTTTATATATACGTGTATTACAGTCTCTGTTCCCCGTTGGTGGTGTATGTGTTTATATGTTTATGTGTATGTATGTGTGTGTGTGTCTATGAGTGGGTATGTGTATAAGTTATGTATTTTAATGTGCATTTGTATGATTGTGTGTATGTGTGTATGTGTTTATTTGTGTATATCTGTTGTTTGTGTGTTTATGTTGTGTGTGTGTGTGTGTGTGTGTGTGTGTCTATGAGTGGGTATGTGTATAAGTTATGTATTTTAACCCCTTGGGCTCGATGCTATACAGCACTGTTGTTCATGGAGAGACGACGCGATTTGCACGTGTTTGACTTTGAAGGGAATATAAACCCATGTATTATGATAAAATTCCTCTCACAATATTTATTTTCTTATTTTATACTAGTCAAAAATGTGTAATTTTGGGGACAGACGCATTAAGTAATGAAACTCTACCGTTTATCCAGTGTTTGACCGAATTTTTTGTGATACATTCTGGGCTTCTGTAGAAGCCCGTCGTCTCTAAGTGTGCAATGTACTGGGCTTCTGTACAAGCCCGTCGTCCCCAAGGGGTTAATGTGCATTTGTATGATTGTGTGTATGTGTGTATGTGTGTATGTGTGTATGTGTGTATTTGTGTATATCTGTTGTTTGTGTGTTTATGTTTGTGTGTTTGTGTGTGTGTGTGTGTGTGTGTTTATGCGTGTACAGGTGTATGTAGTTATGTTTGTGTGTTTGTGTGTGTGTGTGTGTGTGTGTTTATGCGTGTACAGGTGTATGTAGGTGTCTCTTTGTGTGTGTGTGTGTGTGTGTGTGTGGTTAGAGCTAATAAATAAAACAAAAACATACATATCTGTTGTTGCCATGAGTCACAAAATGCTAGAATGATTTCCTACCAGTTTTCAATTTGAGGGTATTACCAAACAAAGCACAATATTGATTGCTGCAATTTCATTTTTAAATTAAAAATCACGTGCTTCCGGATAACCTCGAAATGAATGAAACGTATGAATATGCTTTGATGGTAATATGAATGGTATAAGCACCACTAGATATGATGTTTAGTCTTTATTAGTACATTGTGTAGTGTGTTACATGGAAAATGAATATGTTTTTCAGTTTGTGTTAGTACTATATGACCAGTATATTTATATGCATAATACTGGACATGCAGTTATAAATAAATTGAGCAATTTAATTTCTGTTTGTTAGCAAGAATAAATTATAATACAGATATCTGTCTGCTTAAAATGTGCAACTTTTTCTTAACTGGTAATGCAAATTGTATCTAAATACAGGAGGGGCTCTGCACTTTTGCAGTCGAGTAAATGCTTTTCCCGTATAGGGCCTATATAAATATATTTTTATTTTCGATTAAGTAAGTGAGTACAAAATGCACAAAAATTATGTATTATTACAATTTCATTTTCTCCGGCTACGTGTTTCAGTTTTTCTTTGTACATGATGTGCAGTTTCTGCTCCCATTTTCTGCCCATTGAGTCTGTCTGTTTACATGTAATTCTCTGTTCACAAATCTCTCTTTCCTTATATATCTCTTCTAATCTCTTATAGTATGATGATTAATGCTATATTTCTTACTGGGTCTCTACAACCAGTTTTATCGCAAATGTATATCTTATAACAAAGTATGTAGTACTGGCCAACTGGATGTACCAGGCAATATTATTTATGGATACGTTCAGTCTAACACCATTTGTATAAAAGTTATTAATAAAATTCCTATTCCACATGTATAATTTATCTTCGGACTGCATGCTATTTTGTCTTTATGTACTCAGGATGCAGCTAAACGACTCATTATTAAGAAGAAGGTAATACCCCTCACAGTAACACACAGTGCACCATTGTTGTTTGAAATCCGCTCACATCACACAAGTTGCAGTAAACATGCATTTCACAGGAGATTTTTTTGTATTTATCCAACATCAAAATGCCATTTACATTGATATGATTCAGCCATGAACAAATATTTATTGTCATGTATTTGGGTTCAGTCCCACTTTATATAAATCATTTCACATTTGATTACAAGAAGTTACCCTTAGGTATTCAGTAAATATCATTCGTCATATTTACATGCATTATGAATATTCCACAACGTGACATGAAGTTCTATGCTGAATTTTAAAAGGTTACCACATTAATAATTCAGACCACCCAACCATTCTGAATTTTGAGGAAATAATCTGGAATTTGACCATTCCAAGCTATTGTTTGGATATGATTTTCCTATTTTTCTTGATGATTGTACTACATACTCCTATGGGAAATGCTGTTTCTTTCCTATTTTTGAAAAAAAAATAATCCCCGGCTATTTTTCAGTCTGAAATAGCAAATAATTTACTCCACAAATAAAAGCATCAAAACCTACATTGCACATGTGTGTGAGTGTCTTTACTTGACTAACCCGGGAAGAATTTGGTGCAGAATGATCTGGAGTGAATTAACATTGTGTAATATACAGTTTCAAAAAATGAATATCTTTTGAAAATAGAAAAACATGCACCTGTTGTAAGAGTTTCTCTCATACTAACAGTGTTATCCAACAACTAACATGAAAAAAAAAATCTTCTTGCTACTTTTATTTCTCACAATTTTTTATAAGAAGGTAACATAACATACGGAAAAACGCTTCGGCCTAAAGGCTATGGCCAGTTGTATTGAATGTGAAAATTTACCTACTGTATGCCAAGCAAAACATAATGGCAGTGCACTATTCAATACACATTGCTAAGATTTTGGAGTTGTAACTTTGAATTTAGGACTGATATTTTGTTAAAGGTAACAAAATCAGAAGAATAGTATGAATTTTACATTGATTTTCCAACAAAACAGTTTTCTTTGCAAATTTCTGTGTGTTCTCAGTAAGTCACGACAAAACTCTATGACAGGCACTTGTTCGGAAACTAATAGTCCCACATGTAGAGTACATGCTGGTAACAGTGCAGGCAAGTGACTAAATTATCATCATGATATATTGTCTTTAATAATATCATCAGTAATTTTCCAGCAATAAATGACTGCCACCTAAATCAAGTATCACACGGCACTTGGGCTTACACTACTATAAGGATTTATTGTTTCAGCAAGATTAGCAACACGATATTTTAGCAAACAAGAGCTACACAATGACATTTGCATATATGTTTCTTAATATGATTTGTACTGGAGTGCATGTGTTAAAGATACTAATGTGGAATAGTATATTGCAAAATATGTAACCTCATATGAAGGACAGGTCTTATAAAACTTTAAAAATGTTTTTTTTTTATTGTTGTTCAAATACCTTCCTTTAACCTGATTTTCCAACAACTGCTAGCAATAAAACAGAAAGGAAATTAGTGAACACATTTTGGTAGGAGCTAGAGCTATGGTACATTGATTTATGCATGACAACAAATATGTTGCAGCAACCAGTAAAGATATTCAATTGACGACTTATAGTCTTGTTGTCATATCAGATATATTGTCTGGGTGTTGTAGAAATATTTCCTGTCGCCGACCTGCCTCAAGAGATACAGCGGAAGACATTTTGAATATGTTATCTATCTTTGTTTTAGTGACCGTAAGAATCTGGGTTATATGAAACAGTACGCCACTTATTTGTCATTGAATCGCAATATATTTGCATCCACCCTGACCCGTCCCTGGGCGACATATATCCATACCATTATTCACGTCTCATCGCAAATTCACCTCACTCTCTGAAATTGACGTCATTGTAATTTGTAATATTTGTCAAGGAAGAATCCCATCCTGACATGTATCAGAAAACATATACAAACATATAGTGCTAATATTACCTATAATTTTGCATTGAGATGTGCTTCATTTTTTTTATAGGAATATTGTTGCAATTTGGTCATTTGTCCTGTAACTATAACCACATTATGCTATAATGACAACTTCATTTTACCATTGACTACATTTTGCATTTTACAGACTTGAAGAAATAAATCCCTGAGGCCTTATACACTACATTATCCATGTCATGCAAAAATAATACAAACTGGTCATAGCTGATATGATGAGAATGTGACTCCAAATGAAATTGTATTCCTAAGTGTACCCTCATGTTGTTATGACAATGATATTATCACATACTTCGCATAGCCTTATCAGACTCTCATATGTTTTGATATCTACTTCATTGTTTTAATTACCCAGAGCCTACCCGGAGTACATATGAATATATTTTCTCGTTATTAAATTTGTCTAGCCTGTGGGTGGTTCACAGGGTTAGAGTAACAAATGCAATAATTATACCCATACCATGATAGTGTTCAATGATTTGCTGTAAATGAATAATCTTACGGCGTAATTCACTCAAGGAGTTGTGTCATAATTTGTTGTTGGACGGGGATAACAAAACCCTGTATCTCATTTTTTGCTAAAAATGAGATTTTAACGTGATCTATTGTAGCTGGGATGCGAGATTGTGTTTTGTCCAAACCTCATATTATAACTCTTAAAGGTAAATGATTAGGGGTAGTCATCAACTTGGGGTAAAACTATTCTAGAATCAAGTACACTATGCAAAGATTCTACTCGTTAAAATTTTGTGGTTAAAAATTGACTCATTTTAAAATAACTTCCATCAGTATGCCTTGTGACAGATAAATTTGTTGTGCAGCTTTCTATGGGATTTAATTCTCTCGGGCCTCGAGAAAAATAAACCGCTGTTATGTTCACGCTTGATTCTCCTTAAGTAAACAAACTCAAGACCAATCCTTCCAGCCAGGAGATCCACTCCAGCTGGTGTATATTTGGTATATCTTTCAACCAGTTTGGGTTCTAAAGCCATTTTTTATTTCTCCCAATCTTGTCACTGAGCTTTAACCCGTTGGAGATAAGGGATGAGGTATAACTGGCTGGGGTCTGTGTGTGTCGTATTGAAATCAAATTGTCTACAATGAGTTAAATATGGACCAATTTTGCCTAGTGGCGTCGTCGACAGGCCTTCTGTCAAAAAGCTTGTCGATATAACAGTATTTTGACTGAAAGACGATATGTCGACAGAGATTTTATCTTACCGACAACAACACACAGGGCATCAAAGTAATAAATCAGGACCTAACAATGTCATCTCAGCAGACAGTCACTTCTCAAAGCAAGCATTTTTTTCTTTCTTACACTTGCAGAAGGTTATAGAAACTGAGAACCATTGTTCTGAGTGTAATCTACACCATAAGAATCTTGGTTCCCCGGAAATTGACGATGTTGTCAAGCCCTGGCATGCAGAGAGCCAGGCAATTGAAAGTCCAAAGTTCAAAATTCCACATGCTGCTTTCAATAGCAATGTCAGTCATCATTAGGGCCCCCTGGCAGGCTAATTACCCCCTGCAGTAAATGAATTCAATGTCCCAATTTATCTGACCACTGTTTTATCGACAGCTGTGTCTGTCGGCTAAATATTTGAGGTGACATGTCGAAAGAGAAATTTCTATTTGACGACGGCCCTAATTTTGGCTGGGTAAAATGATGGCTAAAGTTTCCCTTTGATACTGCGTTTGAAGGCAGCCATGTTTTATGGCTGTCCTGGAAATTGAACATTCATTGAAATACGAGGTTTTGTCACCTGAGCTGTATTATAATGTGGATGTGAGTTTATTTCCCTTCGTTCGGTCCCACTCCTCCCTCCCCCACATCCCTACACCCCCACACCCCCACCCTGGGGGGACATAATTCTGTCTGGCCTACATACAGGTGGTTATGTGTGTTTTCCTACAGTGTGAATGTCACATGCAATCTAAACCCCGATATGCTAGGTTCCACCCCTCCCTCCCCCCATATCCCTACACCCCCACACTCCCCCTGCCCAGGGGGACATAATTCTGTCTGGCCTACATACAGGTGGTTCCGTGTGTTGTCCTACCGTCTGAATGTCACATGCAATCTAAACCCCGATACGGTGTAACATTGCCCCGTTCACGATTGCCAATGAACACAACCAAAGTGGGCTCATTTTGAAAAGGTCACGCAATTGTCGCTGTTAACGGGCATCTCGTGTGAGACGGTGTGACATAGTAGACTGTCCATGATGGATGCTGGCTGTTTTTTTTCTGTATTTATAGATGGAAGGATGCGGGGAGAGAGGGGGGGGGGGAGTGGTTGAGAAGGAAAGATGCGACACTAGTGAGTTGTAGGAGAGTGAGTCTTGATGGGGAGAAAGCAGCAGATTAATCCGAGTTGACATCCTGTTTGGATAAGGTGTCTGGATACAACTATAATTGGCAACATTTTCATAAAATTATTATGGGGGGGGGGCAAATTGGCTTTGAAACATGTTTGCATACGCTTAAATAGGTGTTGTAAGGAAGCAGACTTAACATTGATGTTTTTACTCTATGCAATTTAGGAGTTACAGGCATTGTATAACATTGTTTCCAGTTAAAAAAGATTGAGCTACATGATTCCCCATGCTACCAGTGTCTTTGATAAGGTCTAAAAATGAAGCCCTGATAAAATTGTATTCCAAAATGATTATTTAGTACTTTAAAAAAGTGAAAATCGTAAGTTGACTGGATTCACCTCCCATAGATTTACTATGTGTAGATCTAGGCTATTTTGTACTACTTATTTATTCATTCATATCTTGCCAGTGGCAACATAAATTTCCAAACTTTTGAATTGTAGGGTGTTTATTTCTCCATTCAAACACTACTATGTAGCTCTAGATAGCAAAGTGTGACAATTTTTTAATTTGAAGCTCCACAATGTTAGCCTGTGTCTTTAAGAAGATGAGATCAAACAAATTTATTCAAATTTCTTGTATTACTGTGACACAACATAGCACCATAAAGTTGAAAATTGAGCATTAGTTAAGATAGTGGTACATGTATGTACCTAAATATACATGTACAAATATACATGCCAATAAGAAAAGTGACCTGTAATATTACAGTGGTTCAACAGTGTATAGCAAATGTCTTGACTTTGATTATCTTTATTTGTCACAACAGAATATTAAATACCACAATCTCAAACAAAAAAATACTAATAAATGGGAATATCAAATGGCCATGGTTTTACGAGGAGGGTATATTAATGGAGATGTACTTTTGGCTGAACTGTCCATTGGTAACACACAGAAATCTACCGGAGGAGAGGGAGAGAAGGAGAGAGAAGTACGTCATTACCCCACAGGATGTGAATCACAGTGGCGTCACGGCTCGAACCATTCCCCGTTACGAACGAGACTCGCCGTACCCCAAGCATAATTCAGAAACCCACAAAATTTTTCGCGCTATCTTTTACTCCTGAGGGCA
>JZLH01S0238961.1:13764-35252 GCA_001188425.1 Eucidaris tribuloides | reverse complement strand
TACAGTTTTATGTACGGTAGATAGATGCAACGAACATAGTTGCCCGGAAAGAGATATTATAATTCCTCTTGGCCATTTTGAAAGGCAGATAATAATAAAAAAAAAAAATTGTACAACTCATACAACATCGTTGCCTGAAAAGAGATATAATTCCTCCTGGCCATTTTGAAATACAGATAATCACAAAAAAAAAAAAATAAATAAATAAAATCATGCTATATTGCTGAGCTACATTAGATATCCCATGCTAAGCACTGGATTTGATATTGCATAATTGCGAATGGCAAGTATGTATACATGGAATTGACTTTTATAGAATGTCTACTGAACAGCATTACTCATGTATTGTAATTGAAAATTTTGAAATATCATATTGCAGTCTGGGGGCACAGACCTTGGCATTCAAATGAATATTTATATGTGATCTAGTATATTGGTAGAAGCTCCCTTTCACCAAACGTTGTAGACAGATGTAATGGATACAACCAGATGATTCCACATAAATACTTAAAAGAGGAACTAGAGAGTACAGGCTGATGATGAATATCTCTCATCAGAGTTCCACATTTCATTGGTTTCCAGGTAAAAGTATATTACATTTGCAATATAATGTGGGACTAATTCACTTCAAATATGATAAAAAGTTGTAGTATTGGCACTTTAAAGGTTAGTGACATGATTGGGAACACTTGAAAATGCCTCAAGAACCAAATGAGTTGAAATATATACCAACTATACACTAGCAGGTGTGGATCTGCCACCTGGGAGGATTTGTTTGTAATTTGTTTGAAACTTAAGGAGAATCAGGCATGAACATAGGAGTATCTTAATTTTATCCGGGGACAATAAAAATAAGCCCCATAGAGAGCCACACAGCAGGTTTCCGTGCTACAAGTGATATTGACATTGTTTATTTTAAGATTTTCACAGGAGAATCTTTGCATAGTTTACTTGATTCTAGAGTAGTTTCAGCCCAAGTTGAGGACTACCCCCAATCATGTCATTTACCTTTAAACAGGTGAAGTTTTGTCAAAATGAAGTGTTCTGTTGTTTTCAACTACTTTCTCCTGTACTGCAGTGACATTTTCAAAATCTTTCTGTTCACAGAAGTTTTGAAAACAGTTGATATTAAAATTATATTCTTCTTTAAGTACTCAATATTATCTGTAAATACCTTTACCAAAAGTATTGCTACAATGTACCATATCTGAAGTTTCATTATGATGAATATGAAGTATTAACTCTTGTTTAATCTGTACATTTTTTGCCACTGGTAATACAGATAAGGTAACCCATAGATGAACCTTAATATAATGTTCAGTATTATCGTTGTTTGCGGGGCACTCTATGGTAATTATATCAGAAAGGGTAAACTAACTTCAGCTCTTTGATCTCTTGACCAGATATTCGGGCAATAAATGGATAATTTGGCCAATTTTATACACATTTGTATCCTTCAGACTGTAAAATGTCAAATTTGCAATGGAATGTTTGGGTAATGTTACTTCGGAATTCAATAATGTAGCTTGAATTTATGCTAACGTTATCTACATTCAGTCGCTTGAAGTGACTGAATGGTGCTTATTTCTCAAGACTCGCACCATCACAATTTATGTTTTTTTCTCGTCGCACTCTTTGCCCGCAGTCATGTCACCGTACGTTGACCCACACACAATCAAATTTGGGCCTCGCAATTTACCAACAATGAGAGGTACCGGGTCTTTATTTGTTTGCCTCCGAGCCATAATGTTTACCAAATGTACATTCGGAACGATTTCTCCCCCCTTTGCGTTTTTGTCTCGCAGGCCGACAATTTCGAGGGAAGATGGTGTCGCATTTCGGAGCAGTGTTCCATTTCGCTGTGTCCTTTTGCGACGTGTTTATTTGGGAAGCCCAGAGATTCAGAGTGGAGAGGGAGTAATGAATTTGGCAATTTTCCCACAGGGTGCTGTGATATTAACACAATGTTCTTTCTGCCCACATACTGTCCATTAGAGCAACGTCTTTGCTTCACTGATGGTGTATGTGCATTTGCATTCCTTTGTAGCAACATTCAATCTGAGCTCTTTAAAGAAGGAAATCGCTCTTTTGATTTCCTGTGAGTGAGGAAATAAAATTGACATTTACTGACTCGGAAACCAGAATAGTTGTTTGATGTCCCAATAAACAATTGTATTTGCATGGAAACAAAAATGTATTTCAGAGTATATTAATTAGCAGTTAAAGGTCAGTGACATGATTGGGAACACTTGAAAATTCCTCAAGAACCAAATGAGTTGAAATATATACCAACTATACACCAGCTGGAGTGAATATGCAAGCTAAAAGGATTTGTCTCTAATTTGTTTACTTAAGGAGAATCAAGCATGAACACTAATTCTATCGGGGCACGATAAAAATAAGCCCCATAGAGAGCCACACAGCAGGTTTGCCTTCCACTAGGGATATTGACATAAGTTGTTTTAGAATGAGCCAACGTTTGACTCCAAGATTTTTACAGGAGAATCCTTGCATAGTTTACTTGATTCTAGGGTAGTTTCAGCCCAAGTTGAGGACTACCCCCAATCATGTCATTTACCTTTAAAGTGAAATATATGTCTGCCTCAAAAGTTAAAAGATATTCAACAGTATATTGTGTCATATTGAATCCAGTAGACATTTCCTAGATATTACAAGACTTGAATGAACAACAAAGAAATACATAATAAAAGTGTTATGTGACAAAAAAGGTGGAAAAAAGTGAACAAAATTAAGATTTGATCTTTTCTATTACAAAAATTGAACAATCAAAAGTTAAACTGTTTTAAATGACAGACTGTCAGATATAACAGAATCTGATTTTTAACTCACAGTTAGAAAATTAGAGAAAAATTGAAACAAATCCCCAATGACAAATTTTATGTATAAGTATTATGCACACTATTATTCATACATAGACCAATCAATATATGAGCACTGAAATACTTAGTACTGAATTGACTTACATGTGGTCTAACTGATTCTAGGTAATTACTGATCTTCAGTTTTCACACACACATCCTGTATAAATAGACCAAGGGAATGGGCAATGTTTTTGCTGTGTAGTGGGAGGGATGCAAATGAGATTTCCTGCCTTTAAGAGTTTTAAATAAAAACATAATCATAAACATATAGTATAGATTTATCTGTGGAAATAATGGGTGATTATCTTTAAAGGTTAGTGACATGATTGGAAACACTTCAAAATGCCTCGAGAACCAAATGACTTGAAATATATAACAACTATACACCAGCTGGAATGGACCTCCCAGCTGGAAGGATTTGTCTATAATTTGTTTACTCATGGAGAATTAAGCATGAACACCCTAGTATTTCAATTTTATCGGGGCACGATGAAAATAGGACCCATAGAGAACCACACAGCAGGTTTGCCTGAAACAAGTGATATTGACATTGTTTATTTTAGAATGAGTCAACGTTTGACTACAAGATTTTCACAGGCGAATCCTTACATAGTTTACTTGATTCTAGAGTAGTTTCAGCTTAAGTTGAGGACTACCCCCAATCATGTCATTTACCTTTGAGATGTTATATATCACTAGATGATGGTGAACTGCAGATGCATTGGACCAAGGACTCCTGTAATGAGTTCATCATAAACAGGAAGTGTCAGAGTACTTTGTAAACACGTAGACTTATGCAGACTATGTAAAAGAGAAATAACTAAATACACTCTTGTTAGTCATGAAGTGGTCATTTTCACCGACAGGCATGATATGTGTTCTGGCGACAAATTGCTCTGGATCCAAACACTAATGTTGAACCTGATTTCAACCCTGACCCAAACCCTAATCTTAATCTGAACCCTAATCCTAACCCTAAACCCAATCCTCACCCTAATTTGAACCAAAAACCCAATCACAACCCTAAATTCTAACCCTTTGTCTTCAGAGATATCATTGGCAGGATACATTAATTGTTGCCGGAGCATGTGTCATGGCACCTTTCGCCCATAATGTGGGGAAAGCTGAGCTTCAGACCCAATTTCTTTTGATCTGGTAACAGTTATTTGAATACACTGACATTGATTAGGAAAACTGAAACTTATTATCCATATCTTACAAATTATCTTACCCGTTGGCTATGGGAACCGGATGTGTCCTGTGTTAACTCTATGGGATTTTCAGAATCTCGTAGTCCACGGGTTAATGCTCTCATACAACTACTTGCATGTATTTATTGTCTTTTATGACAGACAAACATTTTTGATAACTTATATTGCTGGTAAACTGCTTCATTAGTATATAGTACTAGTAAAAATCATGATCATGATCCGATTATTTTTCTCAAATGGTGACTTTACTATCCGTCTATCATTAGGTGGGAACGATTTAGGGGCTGTCAATTGACCAGCTGATACATAAAACACAAATGCATTAACACTTAAATCATAAGCAAATGACTAACTGAACTCATATAGAACTTTGTAAATTCATTAAAAGCATATAAAAATGGGAAAAGTGTTTTTGTTTGTTGAAGTGCATGTATGTAAGATGTATATTACTCTTGATACAATGGCCAGCAAGGTGATGTGCAATACTGTAAATATTGCATTCCTGTATTGAAATAACAAATTTTCATCAGTCCTAGGGTAAAATTATCTATCAAGTAACCATTTCTCTCTTTTTTTTTCCTGGAAAGTACATATTTTATTCTGAATAATTTCAATATTTTCCCAAAATACCACTTAGTTGTTGGTTTCTAATAACAGAACAGCTTTCCTTCCATGGCAATTAGCGATGAGATGGGGAGCATTAAAGACACTCGATATGATAGCCCCATTGAAGAAATTGCTATCTGAAACATCCGACAGTGATTGAATGGACAAATAAACACCCTAGAACACAAAACTTTAGACAGTTATGCTGTGAGTAGCAAAATATGTACAAACAAATATTGTCACATGAATTAATGTCCCTAAGACAAAAATTCTATAACACAGCAGTCTGTGGGGGAAAACCAGAATGGTCACTAATAGATTTTCACTTTTTAAAAGCACTTTGCTTTGAATTATATTTTTGCAGGGCTTTCCTTTTTAGACTTTATCAGAGACACTAGTAGCATGGAGGATCATAAAGCTTTGAAAGCAGGGCTGCCTTTCAAAATTTCAATTTCCCCCTACGGCGCATGCGTATTTTCCCCTACGGACACAACTTTTCCCCTATGCCTAATAACCCAATTTTCCCCTACAAATCTGTGTTTTCCCCTACGAGAGTACGTTTTTCCTTACAACATAAACTTAGTAAATGCAATATTTTGATCTTGATTTCTTCGTCGGAGATGGACAAAATGGACGAATATATGTGGAAATTCTCTGAAATCCTCTGGGGATTTCAGAATATTTCTTCAGAATATTTCTGAAAATTGTCAAAACCCCGTAAATCCCCTACAAATCATCAAAACCCCCTACTTTTCCCCTACGCTGCTGTGGTCTAAAATTCCCTACAGTAGGGGGTTTCCCCTACGAGTGGCAGCCTTGTCTGAAAGATTTCTGAAGTGGGAAACATTGTTAATGGTGCCTTTAACCAGTAATCTCTCTCGTGTTGCACAACAGCGATGAATAATGATGTAAGGAAACCATCCATGCAATTATCTCCCAGGGGGACGCGATGAGCGGTTGATGTCTTTGGGGGAAAGACGGAGCACATCTCCTGTCTTTCGCACCAAATCACCATCTCAACATGACTTCTTGTTAACTCCTAATACAGTTGTAGGTCCGGTTTCTGAATGGTGACATTTAAAAATGTGCAGTGTTCGTGTGCGATAGTTAATTTGTTTATAACATGATCTGGTGGTGTTTGTCTTTGCTCTGTCATTGAAGTGACAGCATTGATGACTAACATGTTTATAAATAACTGTATTCAAATTGGTTTAAAGTAAAGGTATTGGTAAATGGTAAAAAATGAAATTCTTTGCAATCATGTTTTGTAGATACACTCATGTATCTGACCTGCAATGCCCTGAAAATTGCTCACTCTGAAACTCTCACATTTTTGAGAATTTTTTCAAAATGTAAAACCTCGCCGGGGTTGGGGGGGGGACCTCAATATAGTGTCTTCTGCCACAAAACTCTTCAAATTCTAATCATTTCACATTTTGTGTGCCATTGCTCGTAGAGTACAAACATTCATACAGCATACATCTGTCCGGTGTAAAAAAATAAAAAAATGCCATTTTGAGTATTTTATCATCTACGGAAGATATGAAGTAATAGATGCAAAATTTTTGCATGTTTTTTCTCCTTTTTTATCAAGATTTTCAGGATGATTACATACAACAGAATGCACATTTATTGCCTGTAGTTCATCAAATGTACGATCAAATTTGTCTCGACGGCCACCTCTCTATAGAAGCCAACCTGTCTATAGTGGCCACTGAAATGATTCCCCTGAAGACTGTCATGTGTTATAGCAGCCACCTGTCTATAGAGGCCATAATTTTTGTTTCCCTTGTGTAGCAAGTGTAGACAGGTTTCACTGTATATCCTTCCACTCATTCATTTCTGTTTGTGTGTCATTGCTCCGAAAGTGCAAACACTTAAGAGCATATTTCTGCCCTGTGTGAAAAGGACCAAAACAAAAATGCCATTTCCAGTATATTCTCATCAATGCTTGTGTGTTTTTCTCTTTTCTAATGAACAGAATGTACATTTATTTCTCCTAGTTCAACAAATGGAGAGTTTGATTACAAAAAGTGCTAACTCCACTTTAGTAACTTTGGAGGAAAATGTCTTTCCTTGTGCAAGTGTGTACATGCACCTAGGAAAAAACTTAAAACCCAAGATATTACATACTTTCTTGAGTAATTTGGCTTCAGCTTTCATACTGTAGCTAGATTGGTAGGCGGTAAATGTTAACTGATGTTAATAACTCACTTTTGCTGGAAAATGGATACAG
Organism: Eucidaris tribuloides; assembly: GCA_001188425.1. Classification (NCBI taxonomy): domain Eukaryota; kingdom Metazoa; phylum Echinodermata; class Echinoidea; order Cidaroida; family Cidaridae; genus Eucidaris; species Eucidaris tribuloides. Next base: position 28,317 of record JZLH01S0238961.1, on the reverse strand, counting down.
TGCCTTTTGCCACAAAGCTCTTCAAATTATAATAATTTCATTTTTGTGTGTCATTGCTCCTAAAATACAAACACTTATACAGCATACATCTGTCCTGTGTGAAAATGAAAACAAATAGCCATTTTCAGTATCTAATCATCTACAGAAGATATGAAGTAATCAAATTGCAATTTTTGTGTTTTTTGCCTTTTTTTAATCATCATTTTCAGTATGATTACAATGCATACAACAGAATGCGCATTTATTTCCTGTAGTTCAACAAATATACAATCACACTTGTCTCACTGGTCACCTCTCTATAGCAGCCAACTTGTCTATTGTGGCCACTGAAATGATTCTCCTGAAGACAATCATGTGTTACTGAACCTGTCTATAGCAACCACCTGTCTATAAAGGCCACATTTTTTGTTTCCCGTGGGTGGCATTCGTAGACAGCTTTCACTGTATATACTTATACTCATTCATTTGTGTTTGTGTGCCATTGCTTCAAAAATGCAAACACATTTATAGCATACATCTGTCCTATGTAGAAAAAAAAAGAATGTCATTTTCAGTATTTTCTCATCTTCAGAAGATATGAAGTAATAGAATTGCAATTTTGTGGGGGTTTGTTTTTGCCTTTTTCTAATCATCAGTTTCAGTATGATTACAATGCATACAACAGAATGCGCATTTATTACCTGTATTTCAACAAATATACAATCAAACTTGTTTTCGCTTTAGCAGCCAACCTGTCTATAGTGGACACTAAAATGATTCCCCTGGAGACAATTCATGTGTGTCTATAAAGGCTATATTTTTGTTTCCCTTGGGTGGCCACTATAGACAGGTTTCACTGTACAAACTTATAGTCATTCATTTGTGTTTGTGTGCCATTGCTTCAAAAAATGCAAATACGTTTAGAGCATACATCTGTCCTATGTGGAAAACGAAGAAATGTCATTTTCAGTATTTTCTCATCTAATCATGTAATCAACTCACAATTTTTGTGTCTTTTCTCCTTTTTTTATCAACATTTTTAGTATGATTACAATACAAACAACATAAAGCACATTTATTACCCATACAATCACACTTGTCTCAATGTCCAACTCTCTGTAGCAGCCAAAGTTCCTATAGTGGCCACTGAAATGATTCTCCTGGAGACAATCATGTGTTACAGAACCTGTCCATAGCAGCCACCTGTCTATAAAGGCCACTTTTTTGTTTCCCTTGGGTGGCCACTATAGACAGATTTCTCTGTACATACTTACACTCATTCATTTGTGTTTGTGTGCCATTGCTCCGAAAATGCAGACACTTATATAGAGCATACATTTATCCTGTGTGAAAAGCCAAAAAAAAGGGCAATTTTCAGTATTTTCTCATCTACAGATAATCAATTCACAGTTTTTCATTGGTTTTGTCTCTTTTTTTTAATCAACATTTTCTTTACGACAACAAAATGCAATTTTTTTTTCTCCTAGTTCAACGAATGAATAGTTTGTTTGCAAAAGGTGCTAATTCCACTTAAGTAACTTTGGAGAAAATACATTTCTTTGCTCGAGTTTGTATACGCGCCTGTGGAAGAAATGAAATTAAATCCCGAGATATTTTATCCTTCCTTGAATAATTTGGCTTGATCTTTTATACTTATGCTAGATAAGTAGGTGGTATTATGTGTTGATGTTATAACTCAGTTTTGATGGTAAATGGGTGTCGTGCCTTTTGCAACAAAGGTCTACAAAATATAATCATTTCATTTTTGTTTGTCATTGCTCCTAAGATACAAACACTTATACTGCATACATCTGTCCTGTGTAAAAAGGGGGAAAAATCTCATTTTTAGTGTTTTCTCATCTACTGAAGATATGATGTAATCCATTCATAATTTTATGGTTTTTCTCCTTTTTTAATATTATTTATCTTCAGGCGGCAGCGTACGAGAAAGAGAAACAGGCTCTCAATAGGGAGGTCCTCACCCTCAGTCAGAAGCTACTAGACACAAAGTTTGAAATCAACAAATTAGAAGAAAAAAATGTGAGTATACTTTTTAACCGCAGTTTTTGTCCACGTGTGTTATTCTAGAATGTAAGTGAATCTCGCATGTGTGTGAGTCATGCGTTTTATTTGGGCTTCACTGGTTCGTATTATATCCCAGAGTCACGAAGTCCAACGTTTCAAATGTTTCCTAATGTCTGAGTCAGAAATTGTGGGTTAAAGTCACTTGTTACTCAGAAATTAAAGTTTAAAAGAGATGACTTTAATCCTTTGACTCCCGTACCTAGTCAAAACCAATTCTTGCTTTGGGTAGGAAATAAATTTGAACAGATACAAGTGCTTTAATCACATTACCCTGAATATTTGATCTTCATTTGAATTTTTAAATTTTGTTTTGTATCAAAGGTGAATGCACAGTTGTTCATACTAAAAAAATTTCTTTCATAATTTTGTAATATTACATATTTTTGTTTATGTATTTTTTTGCATATTTTTTGTGTGTGATAAGGAGAAGTTTTTTTGTTTGTTTTAGGAGATTAAGAACCAACGTATAGTTAAGATACCTGTAAGACACAACATATAATTAAAATACCCCCAACAGAAAGCAACCTCTAATTTGATCCTATTTAGAGAGTGTGTGGGATGCAAATATTTTGAAGACTCCAATAAACATTTTGATAAATATCTTGATGTGGAGCCACATAGCTGTAAGGATACAAAGTGCAATGTAGTTTATTAAGTCTTCAACTCAAAGCTCCTAGGTAGATCAATCACAAATCAGGAATTTGTTGAAGGTAGAAACTAGTTTCTTTAACAACAACAAGCGTGCATGCTACTATATATGAGTAGAGAGTGTACATATCTATCTTGCTGAGTGCATACAGCTTGATGCTGTGTGTGTATATATTAACATATCAACATTTATCCATCCTTGCCCTCCCAAGATAAAAACAAACAACAATCTGAAGAGTTATTTTGAGTTGTGTAATTCTGCTCTCAATACTCCATACCCCAATGCATCCATTAGAGTAGAGGCTGCACACACAATATTTACAGGCCGAAAGCTGCGCTGAAAAGCCAGCGAGCCTTTGCGGATTAATGCATGCATGCACATTTGTTTTTTTCGTCGGCATCCCATCACGTTTTAAAACAACCTGTAGATGCGAGAGGGGCCCCATCTCGGAGCATCGCTCTGCTTGGCTGAGGCATCTGTTGACGAACGATGACTCACCGACTTGTATGAATAAACATCCATTTGTGTTATGCGCGAAGACGTTCGCCGACTTACAGTGTGTGTCTTTCTGTGTGTGTGTGTTGAATATGTGTCTGTGTTTGTTCATGTCTGTCTGTCTATCCATATTCATGTCTATATTAGTCACAGCTAACTTACCCAATGTAGGTGTGAATTTTTGGTGAAAGGTTGAATAATTTCGTGACCCTGTTTTGTTTGGACAAAATTGACAAATTTGACCCATCCAGCACACTGCACATTATTCATTCATTGGTGTTTAATATGTTACATACCAAATTAAGGTTCAAACATACTTCCCGCACACACATAAAAAGAGATTATAAAATTTCAGTTTATTAATCTTTTATTCCTTCATTTTTAAACAATGAATTTAGCATACAGTCTACAGGGATTTTGGCTATTATGCAGCAAATACATTAATGTGTGAATATGATTTTGATCATTTTGTATTCACTTTTAATGGAAATGTTAAAGGCAAGGAATCTCTTTTGCAGCCTTCCAAAAGCACAACAAAATATCATTTATACCCTTACGCTACTTATTAAGGAAATCTGAAGATCAGTAATCATCAAAAATTTGAAAAAATGCACAAAATTCATCATGTGGTTCAGGTTGTGTTTTAGGCCCACTGAACTGAGTCAGTTCAGCAGCATTATTTTAAAGGCCCACTGTCATGACAAGATGAGAAATGCTCTCTTTTGATTAAAATCATAAAACGGGTGCACTACTGACACCCATAATGCAGCAGAAACAGCCATGACAGTGTGGAAAAATACAAATACATTTTGTTTTACTCCACAATCTGTACACTATGGCACTGCAACAGTCCATGTTCGTGAATATGTGTGCCTGTATTCCAGAACTATGTAGTTCCCATCGTCTCTGTGGTTGAGTTGACCCTTGACAGTGGGCCTTTAAGTATTCATCCATAAGTTTATGAATACTTATCTGCATGGGACTAGTGCATATAATTTGTGAAGTTTATGTATGCACATGGTATACATTTTGTCATTTGTAATACATAATAAACATCTTTGCAGACCAAAATGTAGCCCAGGAATATTTGTAGAGGCTAATACAATAATTTAATTCAAAATCTAATGGTCACTATAATTCCAACAAAAGGTTCTTAAATGGCAATTTCTTCTATACAACATCATGATAATTTTTAGGCATGCAAAAGAAATACAGTGCCTTGAATCTCATTTTAATTTGAGGTGATTAGTACTTGATTACATTCACAGTGATGCTAGTACAATTCAAAGATGTGTTTGCCTTATTTAACTTCATCTTTGTGCACAATTGTATAAAAGGCATGATATTTAACGATTGTGTCCATGATTTGCACACCGCAAAATATGCTTATTGACCAGTTAAGCTGAAATCCTTTACAATGTAAAAGATTCATGTACATCTTCACCTCTCACAAAAGCCTTAGGGCTAAAAGTCTGGTTTTATAAAAATAAGCTCTGATGAAATTCAAATGGAATGCTCGGATGTAACGTAGCTCACTGAATTTAAATTTAAACTTATCTGACTACCAGACCTGATTCGTATCATCTAGTGAAAACTAAATACCTGCTGATCAAAGCTTAATCAATTAAAAACTTGCGTCAGTGCTGTTGGATGGATCAAACTTTGCAATGGTTTGATTCAACCAAATTCAATATTACATGTAGCAGGTGAAAGCTATATTCATTGTCTGAAACCAAAACTAATGCTACAAAATACAATGTGAGTGATGGCTAAAACTTAATAACATGAATCCCAAATTTTGAACACTGCATTTTTATGTACCTGTCTTTATTTGGATCAAATCTGGGCAAAAATGGTTTGGTGCCCAAAGCAAAAACAAAGCCTGTAAATTGGGTAAAAATCAAGAAAATGCAAGGATCAGGGTTCTAATATAAACAAGATAACATGTTTCAGTTGGTTTAAGGTTATCCTGAAGTCAAGAGGGGTACATGTCATTTGAGAATTAGTAGAAACTAATCATTAATTTCTTGATTACTTATCTGTACACTTGCGTATCTCGTTGATTGATTATTTGTCCTCTAGCAATCAACAGCCTTATCAGAAAATTTACAGTTAAAGGCAGGGAATCTCATTTATGCCCCTCCCACAGCACAGCAAAAGATCAGTCATGCCCTTATGCTATTTATGAAGGATATGTCTGTGAAATCTGAAGATGAGTAATTGCCTAGAATCTGGTAAATGTACAAAAAAATGTTCTTAACCCGTTGCCTCCGAGATTCTGAAAATCCCATAGAGTTAACACAGGGCACATCCGGTTCCCGTAGCCAACGGGTTAAGTGTATTTCTGGGAATTTTTGTTTATAGGAGACAGTAATTCAAATTCAAGTCTAATGGTATTTTAGCTTGTATACTCGGCTAAAGGTTCTTACACATGTGGTATTTTCTTCTATATACATTACCAGTGTATTTACACAATGTTAATTTTTAGGAATGCAAATGAGAGGCTCTGCCTTTAAGCATACAACTTGTTGCATGACTTGTGCACAAAATGGCGGAAGGATTGTATATGCAACAAGAATACACAGTCTCAGTGAGATAGGTTGGGGCAGCACATTTGTATTTCAGCGAGGATCTGTCGTTGCATATGCTTCATGAATCTTCATCATTTCCCATCCCGGCATACCATTTGCCAGATAGGTCAGATATTAAAACCATGAACGAGCGATCATTAGGATAAGAGCCGCTTTGAAAGGCAAGGCGAGGAACGTTAGACGAACAGTGCACATTCTATCCCTGATTTATTCATTTCGCATTTCGTTATCTTGTGTCTCGTGTTTAATCAATCCATCTGCCTCAATGGCTCCGACAGTGTCGCCCATCTTCTATTGCCTGACATTCACAATGGCATAACATGCATGGGAATTACACGATACGCTAGTGTGCAGTAGATGCCTGCGTTAGCTTCAGTCTAGCTTGTATTTTTTGCCCATAAAACCCTTTACTACTCTGCAGTTGGCATGGTGCATGCTTGTACGTACTTTCGGACTCTTCTGTTATATTACTTTGTAGTGTAGCTGTGTCTAGAGTGCATTAGGTTGATAGGAATCTTTGAATTGAATACTTGTGACATTTTATTTCGCATAATGTTAGATCCAAGAGGATAATGCACAAAAACTATTGGAAGGGTGGACATGATGATGAAGCATAGCAGTTGCCTGCTAAAAATAAAACTGGTTGGGGGAGGGGGATGAGGGAGGAGAGAGTAGGGACAGAGATCCACTAAAAGATGCCTTTCCCATAATTTTTTTTTTGATTTTATATTTCGTCTGTGCATCAAATTTAAAGTGGTCATATGGGGCTAATTCCATATAGCATAGCATAATGACAGGGGGAAAATTGGAAATCTTGTTGTTGATTTCCTTTATCACTTTCTTTCTTCAATTTACGAAATCGCAACCCTAAACTTTCATCAATAAATCAAATTTGAATTCCATGTAGGAGGAACTGCCTAAGAACTATCACATATGATCATTCCAAATATGGAACAATGTACATGTATATTTAAAAGTATTTGTTTGCGCCTGGATCAAATTTGTGCCAAAATGGTTGTGGAGTACAAATAAAAAACACAAGATCTGTAGACTGTAGTAATGCATCTTTGAGGAAAGGCCGTGCGGAAATGGAAAAACATACAATTCTGAGTCAATATGTCAGCTGACTGCGATCAAAAGATTCAAAGATGAGTTCAGCTCTTTTCTGTGAAGTGAATATGCTTTGAATTGTTGGACGAATGGGGCGGTTGACATGTGATACCCGCGGCCTTGTGAGCGTAAATAAGACAGGAGAAAATGAGAGAGAGTGCAAGGAAAGAGGTCACTATATGCTGTGTGGTTTGCGAAAGTGTGGTTATATTCAGATGGAAGAAGGAGAATATAAAAAGTCTACAATGGATCTGTGTAACGTGTCTGTGCGTTTACCAAGAAATGTCTGCCATCATCCGTATGATGTACAGAAGGCTTTACAGTTACATGTGTACATACTAGCTGTCATGCAGATCTCTAATTACTAACCAAATTTTACCCTACCCAATACATGAGATTAATTTTCCCTGTAACAGTGTATGTCTGCACATCAATAGAGTCAGTCAAGGATATTTGATCACATGATTTCTGTGCTAACTATATGTAGGTCAAAATGAGTGGAAACAGTACAACTGAATCTGAGGAGGATTATAGGCGATCAAAATTTCATGTTTTATTATTTAACCCGTTGGAGATGTTTTGATTTCAATATAACACACATTTTCCATAGACCCCAACACGAGCTAACTCGTACTTTAGTCTCCAACAGGTTAAAAAATAATGTTGCTCAACTCAGTGGACATATTTAAACAACCTCTTTACCTGCACATATGACCAATATTATTATGAAAGTTCATAGAAATCTTCCAATATTTAATTTTCTGTATTGAAGGTAACATCTGTGCCTTTAGGGTCAGTGATTTTCTGTGATAGCAGAAAGTGGATGGAATTTCCAGAAAGGACCATTGGAAAGTACCGAAAAGGTGTTTTCAAACGGAAAATCATGAAAACCCGTTTTTTTCTTCAAATTTTCACTTTTTGAAAAAAACACAAAAAAGATGAAGTTCCTAACAGAAATTAGAAAAAGTTGACAAAAAAGCACACAAATTGCACCAAAACAATGTACATAATATTTGTACTGAGTTCTACATGTATGTAAACGGAATTGTCACTTTTTCATGTATACAAAATCGCAAAACAGAATTTCCAATTTTTAGGCAAGTTGAAATGGAATTCCAGATTTGTCAAAACGGAAAAAGCCTTTTTTAAAACATAAAATCACTGTCCCTATGCTTTTTTGATACCACAAATTCCTTCTTTGGTTCAGGTATTGATAAATAAATTCATAACCTCTTCAGTGCCACTCTCAGAATAGTGTGCAATATCAATGGGGTTTGGTTTCATTGGTAAAGATAGGGTTAACTTGATTCAATACCAACATTTTTTTGCTGTTGGTAATTTTGTGTTCTATGAAATGTTGATAATAAATAATGCAGTTGTCTTTGTATAGTGCAATATCCACTCCAGTACCTCCCAAGGTGCTGTGTACAAATATTTATGAAATAATAGTAAATCTTATACATGTACATCATGAAACCTGTAATGATATTTTTTTCACGAAGTAAAAACATGACCTGTTTCTTAACACTTCTACTGATGGGGATTCATCTACATTTACATGTATATTCAAGGGTAGATTGTTTCAGACTGTAGGAGCAATACTCATGTGTGCTGTAATACCCCCAAATGGGTGTTTATTTTTGGTACAACTGATCGAAGTTTCATGACTGAGCATAAATTAAATTTGAGCATTGTTGTAAAATTTGAGGATCTGACTAAGGTATACATGGAAATGGGGAAGAAGGACATTTGATATAGCTCTTTGAGACGAGTTACCAGTAAAGTGAGTTGTTCAAGATGTGTGAAATGCTGTCCGATCTTTGACAAATTAAAGCCGAAGTTTAGTTTTGGGGATCTTTTGTTATTTGAAAGCTTTATTCCCCAAAGTCATAATCCGGGGCAATAAATAGATCGAATGTCTTTAGTTTTTTTTAACACTAAGTTTAATGACGCCCCCACACGCCATACCACCTGTCCTGAGATTTTCGATTACTATGCTTATATTATATAGCTATCCAAAGGATTAAAAAGGCTTTAAGCGCTACATGTGTTTTATACCTCATCTGAAAGAGCTAGAGTCTGTTCTTTCAGATGAGGTATAACACATGTAACCTTAAAGCCTTTTTAACCCTTAGATGCTATAATGTAAAATTTTGGGGGTCCCCCGAGATTTTTCATTAACTAAATAAAAAAAAAAACTAAGACATTCAGAATCTATTATTGCAGGGTTATGACTTGGGCATAAAGCTTTCAAATAACAAAAAATCCCCAAAACTAAACTTGGGCTTTAACCAGTTGGAGACTAAGTACAAGATATCTTGGGCTGGGATCTATGGCAAATGTGTATTATATCAAAAATCAAACTGTCTCCAGTACAGGTTAAAGTGATAGGCTAACATTGAGGAGCTGTAATTTAAAAAAATTTCAAACTTTGATATCTGAGCTACATAGTAGTGTTAAACTGAACAAATAAACACCCTAGAATACAAAAGTTTGGAAAGTTATGCTGCCATGGAATGGTAAGGTATGCATGAATAACAGGGTTCCCAGCCCATCAAGGAAATCGGGGAAAATTATTTTACTTTTTTCCAGTCAGGGAAAAGTCAGGGAATTTGATAAAAAATGCCTCAAATCAGGGGAAAGTCAGGAAATTTTGATTGGCCCAAAAATCGAAAGTAGTCAGTCAGTGTTTTGTACTGCAAATAGTTCACTGCAACAACATAGAAAACATGTGAAACTGGAAATGAGTTTAAATAATTATCATGGAATTTTGAGACTTCATCAGGGAAAAATCAGGGATTTTTTTTTTTAAATGCTGGGAACCCTGAATAAACAATGTCTGCTCCGGTGGGTGATAAAATAGCCTAAATCTGCACACAGTAAGGAAATGGGCAGGTGAATCCGGTCAATTTGAATGCTTGTAGATTTTCACTTTTTTAAAGCACTAAATCATCATTTTGAAATACAATTTTTTCAGGGCTTCAGTTTTAGACCTTATCAAAGACACTTGGAGGGTGGAGGATTATGTAGCTCACATTTTTTTAACTGTGGTAAATGTTAGCCAGTGGCTTGAAGATGAGGAGTGCAGGCATATTTTGTACACGTTGAAGACATTAGATTTTATTTTTTGGAAGTCCAGCATATAGTGAGTTACACATAATCCAAACATCTAGTTACAAAATAATAAACAACCTGCTTTGCAGCCAAATATATGGATTTTACTAAACACTTGGGTTGCGTCGTGTTCGAAAATACTCATGTTTTGGATTTTGGTGCGAATTTTTTTTTGTGATGGTGTCTTCAATTGGACAAATACGCTGCGAAAATGATAAAATTTAAAAGTTGAGTTTTGTATCAATTAGCTAGCAAGCGGCATGAGAAAATAAACTAACGAATTAGTAAAAGCCTTTCGGTATTTATATATTCTTTTTTTCCCCTGATACTGAGCATGAATAACATGTCATTATGCAATCAACAAGAAACACCTGGACTTGGAATGTTCTCTGCTTCTCCAGACTCATAAACAAAATTCTAACCTGTGCAATGTACACAGCACACCTGTGTTTGGTATGTGTAAATTCTTTAATATGCGGACTCATAAACAAACCCTGATCATTTATGCAATATACACTGAACACCTGTATTTGGTATGTGGGATTCTTTTCTGCTATCTCCAGCATAGATACACAAATGTAATTGGAAACAAATGTAAGAAATATCTGAATTTTTTAATATGACATGTACATGTATATGGTGTACTTTAGTATGTTTCAGTCATTTGATACGAAACTCAACTTTTAAAGATTGTGTCATTGATTTGCACATCAAAAAACATCTAAATGAATGAAATCAGCTGAAATTATATCCAGTGCGAAGATTAAAATATAAACACCTCTCATAGAGACTTGGGGTAAAATATTGAGTTTTGATGAAAATCTGGACGGTAAAACTTCATCCTTTTTCAAATTACTCGGAAGCCTTTTCAAAAAAAATCCGCGACGTCAAACGTGCATGTGCTGTTCCAAAATTGTGCGATCAGCCGTTAGCCAAAGGTCGTGCGGAGGTTAGCCGTTTAACCAATCAGTACGCTCCGCTGGTCTTGCGACGGTACACATAACCGCGATTCGCAGTTTGAGCAAAATTGAAACTCATGGAAAGAACAACATTCTGGTAACATGTCGTTATTAGTTTTTCTCATAAAACAACAAATTCATGACGTATGGATCTCAAACTTTCAACACACCATTAGTAAGTACTAAACTACCGTTTGGTATTGATAATGAAGGGAAGTAATGGACTTGCACATCCCTGACACAATCTTTAATTTACAATTCTATCATTTTCTCAGCGTGTTTGTCTGTTAGAAGACACCATTACAAAAGAATTTGCGTCAAAATCCAAAACGCGAGTAATTTTGAATGCGACGCGACCCAAGTATTTAGCAAAAGCCAAATATACAGGGGCAGTGTTTTTTGCATTTTTTTGCCTGTACATTTTTGCTTATTGGGTACCCCGTAGAGTTCAACTCACTTCAGCTGGCCCCCATAACAGATCAGCCCTCTGAAGCATGCAAGTGAGTTTGATGTTTGTGAATCTACTGCAATGCACTGGGGAACAGCAGTCGCAGAATCTTATGAAAATATAAAATACGAGAGAGAGGACAGGCATAGCAGTAGAAGATGCGGATCTTTCCGGGTTTTCGCCCAGAAGCGGTAACACCGTTACCCAAACACCCTTGCATTGTCTCCTGCCTGGCAGAGAGAGTCTGGGGGGCTGTGGGGATTTTTGTGGAGAATAAGGAAAACACATATTTATTTTCAAAGTTGGCAGTTTGATAGGCTGTCACTCCGTGTCAGTCGAGTTATCTCCGGATTATCTGACTGGGCCTGCGAGGTGTGGGCTTTATCGGGGGTAAGCGATGACTTCTAAAACAGAATCGGCCGTAGGTCGGTGTCGTGCTGTCGTTCTGTGATGGGCAAGGACATATACAGGGTGTCCCAATAAAAACGTCCGTCTCACTAACCACAGAATCACTACCAAAATTAAGTACTATTTTCCCTATCTGGAACCCAGATATGGAAAGCCCATTTAAGTCTGTAGGTCCTGTGAAACTTTCATGGCGTTGGTGCTTCAGTGGTTGTGAATACACCCACTCATTAAAAACAGTGGCGCTGGTTTGCCCATTCCAAGTTTGATAATAAGGAATACACATAATACAATGCACTGCACTGTAATCGGTACGACACTGCTAGCATTAAGCTGTTTGTGTATTTAAAGGTCATGTGTCGTATGAGTGGGACCCCCAAATACCGCTGGCCGTTACATTTTCAGTCCTTTCTTCTTAATTAAACACTTGATGCATCAGAGCTATCCTTTATCCATTATAATGAATTTGCGGCCTCATTCTGCAGGCAAATACTCTGCGTTTTGAAATCTGATAAGGCAATCTTGCATTTCACTTGGCTTAATAGGCCACAAATGCAAAAAATGTTTAACGAGGAGTAATCTTGCGTGGATAAGCGGAGGAGGATAAGCGCGAGGAGGACAGTTGTGTACATCCTATGGAGGAAATGCAAATTCACCTGTACTCCTTTGTTTTCCTACTCATTTGCCCAGCAGATAAGCCTTCTGGAGTTATGATATGGACATCTGACTAACTTGGCACATGTTGTACTTCACAATTCTCAATAGTAAAATGAAATTAATTGTCTTCTAGGTTATTAATTACTTAATTAATTACTGGTGTAGCTCATGCTTGCCATTGACTTGTACACGTTATGAAGCATGATAGTACTGCATGTAAGGACACACATGTATGTTCACTTCAGGGCTACATTTTGGTTGAAATTTTTAAATACACCCTACTGATCCATTAATTAAACAATAATCTACTATTTAATCTCTAAAATGTGTTAGTTAGGTTTAATAAATTGTTTGTTTAATTAGTGTAATTAATGTTTTTGTAACAAATCGCAACACAATTTTAAACATATTTTGTCACAGCCTGTATCAAACCATCTGAAAATCAAAAAGTAGTAAAACCATACATTTTCTTAAAGCTGAAAATGTGCTTTTTCACATTATAACATCAATTTTGAGCCATGACTTAATACTGACAAGTGTAATGAGTTATCATCAATATCACAAAACTATACGTTTTTTGTGATATCACCCTTTATTTTTTTGTACACACCCTGTATAGCAACTTGACCTTGGATGATTGAGATTCTCTGAAGCATAAGCTTTCAGAAAATGTATACTTTTGTTGGATTCTGATAAGTACTTTTTGAGTTATATTGGTTTAAATGCAAGATGTGACAAAATTCATAATTTTGGTGCCTGTAACGCAAAGGGGTCCTACCATATGACACATGACCTAAAACCAATGGAGAGAAACTGATGAAATTTTGATGGGATGTACAAAAATTATGTGGGCTTTCCACATTTTGACGTAAAAATATAATGAACAGTATTTGATTTTGGTAAATATTCTGCTCTTTGAGAGGGACATTTTGTATTGGGACATACTGTAGTCATGCGAACTCTGTCTACTGTACTGATGATATCGGGGAATTTACTATCACTTGAGGGCTGTGGGGAGTTGAGGGTTGGGCTTATTGGATTTGGAACCTGAACAATGATACGCTATAGTTGCTCAAGATTTGGCAGTTCTCACCTGAAGAAAGAGAAAAAAAAAGGCCGAGATGAAAAATGATAGCTGTTTTCCAGTTTTGTGCATGTATGTGTGTCAGTCTGAATTCTTGTGATATTATAATCATGAACCTCTCATATATATAGTAGAAGGTGAGTGTGCAGTGTGTTCGTATGTGTTATGTGCTTGGATGCGACATTAACCTATTTTAAGGAAATTTTGGGCAATCATGGAAAGATAAAACCTTTGAGGTCAGTCAGTCGAAAATCAATGGTTGTAGGTCGTTGTACTTGCCTTATTTCATTGTTATATGAGAAAGAAAGAAAACATACACAAGACATATACAATTTTACAGGTTATTAATTACTCTACCTCAAAAAGCAAATTTGATGCAGTAAATTTAAGTGATAATATATGAGATATAATAAAATTTGATAAATGTACATATTTTGACGGTAAAGCCGTTTTTATTTTAAGTTTTGTTCAAACCATTGCATGAAGATATTTTTGAATTTTACCAAATTATGCAGTAGTTTTATGAATCGGTGTTCTGTTCAATAAAGTATTTTATGACAAAAAATATTTCTTAATTTAATGAAAAGATACTACTTACACCTGTGAACATTAAAATTTTTGTGATACTGCAGTATTTGTATGAATGATAAGTTAATGTATTAATATGTCAGCCTGTGAGTCTCTGGATTCTGAGATGTTTGAAACTTCATGTTATATTTATAAGTAGAGAAAATATTCCCTAGATCTTTAAGTCCCCAATCATCTGTGAAAAGTAAAATTGATAAATGTGGAAAAATAGTGAGACTGGGAAAGAAAGAAAAGCTTAGAATCTGTGGTATACAAATTAAAAAAAAAATAAAGTTCTACTAGTGTTAAATGTTATGATATTTATTGATTTATTTTGGTTTCATGTTACCCTCTGGGCATTTCCACGGTAACGGAATGACGGTTGGACCCCTTTTTTGGACTTTCTAACC
>JZLH01S0238945.1:1791-20812 GCA_001188425.1 Eucidaris tribuloides | reverse complement strand
TGTATAATGGACATTAATCAGGAACTATGAACAAGAAAAGACGAACATTTTACGATTAAGAATTCCATATTTTAAACTAGATGCTTCTTGTTCTCACTCGCCGCGGAATCGGCCTGTGCACATCCCAAACTACTTGTGTTAAAATACGAATTAACAGAAAATGAAGATCTAATTCAATATTTTTCAAAAGAATATCCATTTCTATTGTTCGCGTGTTTTTATTGTCATCTTCGCTCTTCAAAGTATTACCTCATTGTTTCCTACTGATCCGTTTTATCTATAGACTGATGTTCTTTATTTTTAACGCACTACAAACACAAATCAGAGTTGTAAATAGCGCCAGAATAGCACAAAGCGAGTTTTGCAACTTAAAAATTCTCATTTTTTAAAACCGCTCGGCTCGCTACGCTCGCTCGCGATAATAATTATACACTTCATGTTATTAATATAATGACAACTCCCCTTCCGAAAAGGGGGTGCTCAAGTTACATTATCGCGAAAACGCAACTTCAAGCAGAAACTTAATCTGATGGTGAAATATCTGAATGCGCCCAATGCCCATTTGATATGAAAAGTGCCATGGGGTTCGCCCACCCCCAAATGAAATACGTTCCGCCGTCCCTGATTCTTATTTAAAGGACAATTCATGTTTGTCCATACACGCCGCGAGATTTTAACAGAGAAATATATTACGACAAGTTCAATTTATTTCGATTTAAAAAGAACAAACATGCTCTAATGACTTTATAAAATATGAACCTTCTCGTGAAGCCAAAAATGGCCAAACACATTCTGTCGCTACACGCATTTATACAGTTTACGTCTGGCGTCATATTCCACGAACTCAACTCGGCGGCCGGAACAAGCAGCGTGTAACGATTTCGTATTTTTGGTGATTATGAATAACTTTTGGCCAAAAATCGCATTTTTGGGTCAAAAATATGATTTTTTCCTGAAATATAAATGAGAGTTTATTTGTTTGTAAAACTGTGTGCTCAGTCCAAAATAATAGTCGTATTGCGTTAATTGTCACCTTTTCGGTCATTTTAGCACTTTTTGGATTGAAAATCAATTTTTTGGTCAAAATATGATTTAAATGTTGATAATATTTTTTGAATTATATTTGGAGAGTCTCCTTTAGCATTCACTTTTAAAAGAGAGTTAAATCAAGTTTAATTTATGTAAAACAATGTGCTGAATCCAAGAATAGTAGTCATATTTCTGTTTTTACACTGTTTTGGAAATTTTAGCTTTTTTGGGCAAAAAATGTTATTTTTGGTTTAAAAATGTGATATTTTACCTCACCATATAGCAACGTTATCATATGCCCGTTCATGTTCCCGGGAGACGTTTTTCCCTGTTTCGTGCATTAACCCCCATTTTGAAAATTTTAGAAAAATCAGTTTTCCACCAAAATGGCATTTTTTGAGGCAAAATGGCTAAAATGGTCAAAAGATATGTAATTAACGACAATAAAACTAGTATTTTTAGATTCAGCCGATAGTTTAGAAAATAAACTTAATCTAACCCCCTTTGATAATTCAAGCAAATATCATATTTTTTTACCAAAAAAAAATCACATTTTGGCCCCAAATGGCTAAATGGTCAAACGGTGTAATTAACGACGATAAAACTACATATTTTTTAGATTCAGCTATTACATTAAAAAATGATTTAATCTCCTTTTGATAATTCAAGCAAAAATCATATTGCTAAATGGTCCAAACGGTATAATAAACAGTAATGAAAGTACTATTTAGCACACAGTTTACATGAAATAAAATTGATCTAGCCCTCGTTTGATAATTTAAACAGTAGTCATATTGTTGACACACAAATGGCATTTTCCTGCAAAAAAAAAAAAATGAAAAAAAAACCAGTGTAATTAAGGCAATTAGACTACTATTTTAGATTCGCGCACACAGTTTTACACACAATTACTTGAGCTAGCCCCCTGTTGATAATTTAAGCCAAAAAAGGAATACTATACGCGTACGCAGGGCAGTGTTGGGATGTGTTTGTGTGGTCAGTTCAAACACCCCCTTTGGCAAAAGGATGGTGTTTTAGGTGTCAAACCACCCCCCCCCCCCCTTTTACGAAACGTACCGAATAGCCACAATGTGTTGTTTTATTTTTTTTTCAATTTCAACTAATTCATTCCATATTAAATTATAAAAACATGGAGCTTACAATATGTACAAAATAAAAACAGTCAACGAATAATTATGCATAGCAGGTGTTAAACACAGACAAAAAACGTTGTTACCGATTGATTAGACGGAAAATATTTTGCACAGAAAAAAAAACAATCAAGGCCTGTAGTCACGTGCCACACAGTAAAGACATAAACTGTGCAAAATTAAATTATAGCGAAAACAATTGTGAATTTCAAATTAATCGAATATATTAAGAAATAAAGACATATAAACAACAAAGTCAGCTAGATACGTAAACATGAACGAACAGAAGAAAAAATTATTAGTTGATAATGTGGTTTGTTTGGTACAGTATTAAGAGGTGTTTTTATACTGTTTTTTTCTAGGAATGTTTTTTTTTGTATTGAAACTGTTGGCATTTATTGCATCCATAAAGCTAGAGCCTGTGTGGCCAAGAGTTTGTTTTGGATCTGGTATGCACGAACTTCTAAACTGGTGGACTTCCGAAACGTCTTTGCTGCGCAGTAGTAATGTATTTTAGTTTAGGGAAAAACATATGTCAAATATACAGTGAGCAGAGTGTTTGTATTAAACGTTGCATTATGACTAATTGTAACATTTAATTAGTATTCTGCAATTTTAGATGTGTTTTGAACAGCTTGATTAGTTTTGTAATTTGAACACTTATATCGAGTCTTGAAGTAAATGTACTGGCCCAGATAGTATTACGATATATAAATGGGGTAACATAAATGCATTATATAATACTAAAATAAGACAAAAGGGAGGTTAATCGGATTCACGATTTGAAACACAACAAACTGTGCAATTTTTACATTATACATTGTCAATATGTTCACGCCAATTAATATGTTCATTCTGGATGATACCTAAAAACTGACTGTATTTACACCGCGTTATCATAATCCCTTTTAATTCTACATGCATATTATTCGTAAATTGCACATTTCCCCTTGTCTTTTGAAATAGGTATATTTTTTTTCTATATTTAGTGGTAATTTATAGCACTCAAACCAATTGCTTTGTTGGAAAGATTTCTATTTACATTTTAATACAAATTATTACTATCAAAGGCAAGAATAGTGGTATCATCAGCATATGAAATAAAAGTAAAATCAGGGCAAGAATTGACAATGTCGTTTAAGTAAATTGAAAACAGCAAAAATCGAACCTTCGGGAATTCCGGTTCAGAATCCTTTAAAAATCGGATGAAACAGAATTAAACAAGTACATTGCATTCTATTGCAGAAATATGATTCAAATCATTTAAAACTTAAGCCTCTAATACCATAACACTGCAGTTTCATCAATAAAGTTACATCGCAAAAAGACTCAAACGCTTTTGAAAGGTCTATAAATATTCCAATTACACTTTTGTTAGCATTAAAATCACTAATCATGCGATCTTGTATTGCAATAATAGTCATTTCAGTACAAAAATGTTTACGAAAAGTACATTGACCGGGAAATGAAACATTTTTTGAAAGTAAAAATTCATAGAATCTGTTATAAATTAACCTTTGTAGAATAATTGAAAAACAAGGTAAAACTGAGATAGGCCTGTAATCAGGGAAAATACACGGGGGCTCGGGGCGATTTCGCTCCAAAATGGCAAAAGAGCTCCCGAAATGTGTAAAAGAGCCCCCGTAAAGTAGGGTTCAATACAAAAGAATATCTGGAAAGCACTGAAACAGGAAAAGTAGCTCCCGAAATGAAAATTTTATTTTTTTCCCTGCCTGTAATTATTAAACACCTGGGTATTACCTTATCAAAAAAATCCCAGAACCAAGGTACACTAAATGACGGGTTTAAGACTGAAAATGTCACCGTATAATCTTCCCGACTGTGGTGGGCCGGGCACCCATCTTTCACACCCCTCTCCTAACCGTACCGCTCTATCAGATTCAAACCTGCAATGCCGTTCAAACGTGGGCAAATTGGGGAAAATTTCATGAATTGTTTGGACACAAGCAGGCGCGCTGGAACACTTTCAGGGTTTTTTTTGGGGGGGGGGCAAAATCTCGACGGGGGCACATTTATGTCACAGTGTGAGATCCTCGGCGAGGGAGCGAAGCGACCGAGCGTGGAGAGGGTGTGGGAGCGGGGATACCCCCACCCACGGTAGGGACCTTTTGTAAACAATGACTAAAAGTCGCGTTTGTATGGCATTTAAAAACAAATTTCTAGGGAATTAAACCTAGTAAAGATTCACTGCGAAGGAAAATTATTCACTTTACTAAGTACGAGCAGAGCGAGCGAGCAATGCGACCGGATAGACATGGGGGAGGGACTGGGAGGGGTTTTCCCCCACCCAGAGTGAGAAAATTTTGCATTTTCACTTTCAAACAAATACAGATTTTGCCCCTTGTAGCTAAGGCGAGGCTGGTTTGGGCCACGGGAGTGCACATCTTGGGAAGGTGGAACTAAAGTGACATGGGAGTGCCATCTTAGGGAGGTGGAAACTAAAAGTGAGTAAATATGCGCTGAAAGCAGAAATAGGTGCAAATTGCGTTTGTTGCAGGGCGGGAACTCTAATGGCTCTGCGGGGTGCACGTTGCACCAGTTGCACCCCCCAGCCTAACGCCCTTGCTTTGTGACAAATGAATCTGTATTTGCATTGACTTGCATTCGTATTTTCGCTAAAAATTTGAATTAGTGGGTCTAGTCTTTTGCAAATCAAAGAAAATTTTAAAAGACATTTACATTACTTATGAATTCAAAACCAAAATGAGATAATTCAGATCTTTTTTAGGCATTTTTTCACTCAGTTTATATTTTAGTGTATGGGGCAAATGACGCGATACGAATGATTGTGTGTTTATATTGGATAGAGATGGAAAATGAAATCAACATTTAAATCGTTAGGAAAACTAACTAATTCAATTGACGAGCAAGAATTAAATAAGCGTACAATTTTTTCTTCGCAATAACAATAATATAAAACATAATGAAATCAAACTGATAAAGAATGTAAAGCACCAACATCTACTCACCAGTAAATGTGTGGAAGTCAAAATGTTGCGGCAGCGAAAAGGCAACATCGAAAAGTAAGGCGAATCTGATTGACAAAAGCCAACTGTTTCAGAATTTATACGGCTAAAGATTTAAATGTGCTGCAAAGAGCTGTAATAGACGATGTGATTAAACGAGACGCAATTTTAAGGGTGATAGAGTTTGTCAACATCTTCATCGTATGCGCACAGAGTTTCAGAACCACCTAGAGCCGGATATCATTTTCCTAGTAGTGATAAAGGTTTTACTGTTAATGTCGTGACGTTTTATTTTACTTTTTTGATTTTGATTTTAATGATGTATTAACAGGATATTATTGTGTAATCATTGGTGAGATTAATTTACATTTTCATGAATAAACATTGATTCATTAATATGATCCCAGTAGACGGAAAAGAGATTTATAACATTCTATGGTAACTTGGTAAGCTCTCAAACGAAAACGTTGTATGATTCAATATAATTGCAAAAACAGTTTTGTCATGAATATTATTTGCCATATTAACGTTCCTCTATCAAAAATCTGCATAACGCATTACAGAACGGTATCAATACACGATAAAAATGTATTAGCACTTATGAAAAACATAAACAAGTGAAAACTAACGAAGGTATTTCTCGAGGATAACTCAGATACAAGAAACGTGTCAAAAAATACTTTAAAAACTTTATATTCATGGACTTTCGCGAAAACCAATTACGGAGTAAGAACGAAAAATGATATTGCCTCTTTTACACCACCGTACTCTATTCAAGTAGTTTTTGTTTGTCATACTTCTCGATAACTCCTGCTGTACCCAGAGATATTTTAACAGAATCAAGTACTTCTGCATGTTTAAGGTAATATTTAACATTTTTTTTACAAGTTTTGAAAAAATCTGAGCTACATAATTATTCACGCTATGCTGCTATAATTATGTGTGTTTCAGATAAGATCAAAAAATGAAGCCTTGAAGATATTGTACTTCAAAACGATCAGTGTTTTTGAAGAGGGAAAGTTTGTGAGTACACAGCTTTACCATGCACGTCCACCCCCCCCCCGATAAAATGTTGTGTATATACCCTACCTACTCAAAAGTATTGCAACATACACAATAACGCATATATTTTGAGTTGAAGGGGTCTTTCTGTAATGATGTCCTAATGAAGTTTATTATTGGAAAATAACAAATGATTTGAAAAGAAATCAATGAATAGAATTTCTCCTTCCTTCTCCAAGGCGGAGAGATTATGAAATGCAGACGCACCCACGACAGAGGGGCTGGAACATTAAAATTTAACATTTTTTCGCCTCCCTGTAGGGGTGGGGTGTTTATTCACTCTAGCGTCGTAATTCGATTTCATATTTGCTGTCAAACGGTTTTGATGGTTTGGAAAGACTTCCTGCTAACAAAAAATGCCAATATGCCCCTTTGATGCGGTCTCAGAAAGAAGACACCACGCGCGCCGCAAAGAGGAAAGCGCCTCCTATCTTCATAAGACAGTGAAATAGGACAATAAGGCTACTAATTCAAGATGATGGTATTCTCTCTACATTATTGTATCCAATTCACTGAAAAGTTGCATGACAGTACATTTTAGGATGTTTACGATAGTAAACCGCCTTTAGAATTCAGAAAGAATAAGAAATTATAACGTGAAGAGGTATTGTCTAAAATATAGGGCGTATCCTCCTTACCACTGTCTTATGAAGATAGGAGGCGCTTTCTTCTTCACGGCGTGGTGTCCTCTTTCTGAGACAGCTTCAAAGGAACATATTGGCATTTTTTGTTTGTTGGAAGCCTTTCCAAACAATCAAAACCGTTTGACGGCAAATGTGAAATCGAATTACGTTGCTAGTGTGAATTAACACCCCACCCCTATAGGGAGGCGAAAAAATGTTAATTTTTTTTCTTCCAGCCCCTCTGTCGTGGGTGCACCTGTATTTGATAATCTCTCCGCCTTGGAGAAGAAAGAAGAAATTAAATTCATTGATTTCTTTTCAAATAATTTGTTATTTTCCAATAATAAACTTCATTAGGACATCATTACAGAAAGACCCCTTCAACTCAAACTGCATGCGTTATAGTGTATGTTGCACAGCACAGGTAATGAGTGATATGTGTCCCTGAAAATTTTGCCAGAGGGAGCATATTACTTTCCAAAGTTTTGTATTAAGACAGTGTTTATTTATTCATTCGACTATGTACCTCAGATGTCAAAGTTTGACTTTTCTTTTTAAAAGTGAACTTTGGGAGGCGTCAAAGCTCAGTTGTGGATAAGACTTTGGCTCGGTGGTTCGAACACACACACACACGCGCGCGCGCCCGCACATACACGTACACACACAAATACACGCACAAACACGCACACACATACAAAAACACGCACATACATGCATACACACATACACGCACACACACACACACATACGCACATACACGCACACATACACGCGCACACACACATACACACATGCACATACACGCATATACACATATACACGCACATACCACGCACACACACATACACGCACGCACACACACACAAACACACAAATACACACGCAGTCACACACTCACAAACACCAGGGTTGGAAATTTCCCCAGAAATTCCAGTACCGCCTGGGCGGGAAATACTGGGAAATCCCGGGAAATGCTGCGAAGTACTCAGGATGTATAGGGAGGTACAGGGAAATGCCAGAATATACTTGGAAAATACCTGGGCAGTACCTGAAATTATTCAAGGAGAAAATTTCATATTATTTCCGTTTTTCCAACTATTTCCCATTTTCCTAAAAAAATTGAGACGATAGTTACCGGAATTTACCGCCAGTATTTCCTACTCCAGCCAACCCTGACCCACACACACACGCGCGCGTGCGCGCGTGGAAATAATGCTGTCTCCTTTGCCATATGTGCACATGGTTTTAGACAACTAGACAAGTACATAGATTATTTTCTTCTCCCTTCGATGCGGCCTAATGCTATACACTATTTTGACGGAGCTGCCGCAAACAGTCCCCACATTATAATAAAACTCCTCTAAAACAGGGTTCCCAGGTTTTCCGATTCTCAAAAAGCCAAATTACATGCCAAATTCGGATTTGATGCATTTTTGGGCAGCATGGCCTAGATTTGGTTGGAAATAACGTTGTAATTAATTTAAATAACACCTTTGAAACCGAAATTTGAGTGCACGTGAAGTACATGCGCACCGCTACTTTTGGATCCTTGTGGCACGTATTCGATTGAAAATCCCCGGAAAATAGGGTTTTATAATGATTTTTTTTATGTGTCAGTGAAAAAAGCCAAAAAAGGGCCAAAAAGCCATTTGGCCTGCACTTTGAATTCTTCAATGCCAAACGATGTCAAAAAAGGCCAAATTTGGTGTTTTGGGCCTTAAAAAGGCCAAACTGGCAACCTTGCTCCAAAATTAAGTACACCTCTCAGGGCTTCTGCTGTTTAAATTTCATGACCAATTGTTCATTACTTTTTTAAACAAGCACAATCAGTGCTCATCATGACAGGCGAATTTATTGATAAATGAACTGTTTTTTCTGCAAGTAACCGAATTCAAAATAAATCCTTCCACCCAGGATATACACCAGCTCGTGTATACATTAGTATTTGTTTCAACCTATTAGATCTCGAGGCATTTTTTACTACTCTCAATCATGCCAATGACCTTTCAAAGTGATTTTGTAGTTGTTGTTTTTATTTGCCACATTTTTAAAGGCAAGGTCCACCCTGACATCAAGTTGGTTTCAATCAAAGCAGAACAATGAGAACATATTAATGAAAGTTTGGCGAAAATCCACCAAAGAATAACAGAGTTATGAGGTTTCATATTTTTAAATTTGTGACGTCACATCGCGAGCAGCTCCTAATATGTCATGTAATACAAATTCCATAAATTGCCATTTTTAATGGTTCATGATAACTGAATGCGTTTTTTTCATAGAAGCATGTATGAAATAATGTTTCTGATAATTTATTGAATGCACAGGTAAAATCATTTTCTAATTTCTGAGAAAACGGCACTTTTATGGAATTTATATCACACGACATATGGGGAGCTGCTCGCAAGTGGCGACAGAAATTTAAAACTATGAAACCTCATACCTCTGTTATTCTTTGGTGGATTTTTGCCAAACTTTCATTAATATGTTTCTCTCATTGTTTTGCTTTTATTAAAACCAACGTGATGTCAGGGTGAACCTTGCCTTTAAAGTGAGTTCGATTCAGGATTCTTATTCAAATTTCACCTTTTTTGGCAAAATAGATACACTTCTCACTCCTATTAAAGAAGATACATGTAATTAGGAGGAAATTGATCAATACCTACATACACATTGTTTTGATTGTATTTATTCATCTGTGCAAATTGGCCAACTTAACAATGATACGTGTAGAAGGGCCATTAATAATCTCTAAAAGGGCAGAAACATTATTGAGAGAAATCAAGAATGCCTCAAGAACCAAATATTCGTATACATGTATTCAAGCTGGAAGGATCTGTCTTGAATTGTTGATAAACCCGTGGGGGGGGGGGGGGGTACTTGCCTAATAAGGTAAACGGGAGTTTAACATGGGGTATAATTTTGAAATTTTACTATCTACACTAGATATTTTCGCCTATTTCATCGCTATTAAGTGCACAAAAAATGCCATTTTTCTTAATAAAAAAACCTTAATAATAGGTACCATTTTCCGCCAAAATGACCCTTAAGAAGAGTCGGATTTTTCGACTTCAGCGGCACAGCCCTGTCGGAACCAAATCTGAGTATCCCCCCCCCCCCGGTTGCTAAACAAGCATTAATTTACTTGTAGTCAATTAACCTCTCCCCTGATAGAAATTGATCCCATAGAAAGCTACACAACAAATTTCACTGTCACAGCGCTTTCTAATAATTGTACAACAAAAAGGAAATGTATCACTATGAAATTTTCACAGAGCATAAACTTTAAACAGTATGTATTTGATTCTGGGAGCATTGTGTATCCTAAAATTGAGGACTATTTCCAATCTTGCAATTTCCCTTTAATTTCTTGAAAATCACACACTTTCAAATGCTTTGCTGTTTTACAAATAAAAATACTACCCCCCCCCATATGTTACTGCATGTCATCATGTCATATACCAAAAATATAGTGATATGTGCTTAATTGATTACTTAAATATCACAATAAATCATTGTTAACCATTTTCAATGTTGATGTTTGGTTTTGTATGGTAATAGATGTTAATTTATTTGAACACAAATTTCTGTAAAATGTAGTGCATTAGACTGGTGTTGAGATAGTGTTAAAATAATTGGATTTTATTATTCACTTTTCAATCATCTGACATTAACACACATCATAAACATTTTCATTTTATTGCAGTGTCAATTTACACATTTATAGTTATATTTGAACAGTCACTGGACAATTCAATCATAGCACAATACTTTTGAAAATACAAACATTAAAACATTCATAGTGTGACTTCAGCACAGAGTATAAAAGTGTTACATCAACCAGTATTAATCGATCTGCGTATTCAGTCTGGAAATAAATATGTATACTCTGCAGGTAGAATGCCTTATCCAACAAATAATTCACAGTTTACCAATACTTTGGGGATAAAAAAAAATGCAAAAAATTCAGTCGGTATGTTAGCAAAGCATACACATAATTCGAAGATACATGTACCAAATTATGCAGAAACCACACGTACCATACTTGTTACAATTTGATCCAAGTTTTCAGTAGGTTATGTCAAAGCAGCAATAATGCTAAAGGCAAAAGTATCACAGCAGTCTTTCTATTGAAGCAGCTTCACAGGTGCACAATCTGCCAATAATCTGGGCAGAAAAGTAGAATTTCTTTGGGGCAAGTCAAAATCAAGTTATGAAATCATGTGCCAGAGTGAAACGTTGACTTGTTTTTAACACTACTGAACAGAACTAAGAGTCAAATCTGAATATTTTTTCAGAACACACAAATTTTACAAATACAGGTACATCTCTTCATTTAGCCTTCAGTGACTTGAGAATCTTTGGTGCGTTTCATTAGTCTTTGTTTCTATACACAATTATTTTGGGTTACATCCGTACAATTACCCCCTGGACAATTACCACCAGGACAATCACCCTTCAAAGACAATTACCAAAAGCCACCGCTCTTCCCCCCCCCCCTTCAAAAAAAAAGAACCCAGGAGCATTTTACCCTTGACAATTACTACCATGAAAATTTCCCCCGGACAATTACCTCCTACGAAAATACCAACCCAGACAATTACCCCCTGTAAAATAGCCCCAAGAGCCCTTACGATAATAGGACCAAGTTCCTCAGATGTAAGTATCCTGGGAGCAATTGTCCCGGGGGGGGGGGGGGGTGGGGGCAGGTGTATATGTCCTGGTGGTAACTGACCTTTATTTTGTCCAGGGGGTCATTGTCTGGGTGGTGGTTGTCCAGGGGTAATCGTCCCTGAGCGATAATTGTCTTGGGGTAATTGTAGGGGGTGAATGTCCAGGGGGAATAAGTCATAGAACTATATTTTGTCATTTTTTTTTAAACAAAACTTAATCAATATGACACCAATTAAAATGACTGAATTAGCTAGTAGAGTATTGACATACAAGCACTGCACTGGACTAGTGACCTATGACAAGTAAAACTTGTATTTGGGCAAGCAATTGGTATGCAATAAAAAAAACAGACTAAGCTTGTTCCTGGTAAATAGAGAATTACTGAGCAAATCTTACCAGTACAGGTATTTTCATAATAATAAAGGTTATTTATCATGTTTCAGTCTGTATTACTTTGTCTTATCACTTTCTTTACTATACCGACCACACCAACTATTTTTTTTATCATTTCATCTTAATTTATATTTTTTGACATTTATCTATTTTTTATTTATTTTTGCTTATTTTTTTTTTGGGGGGGGGGTGGGAGTGGTGTCTATTACTTTGTGTGTGATGATTTCTTCTTCTTCTTCTTCTTCTCTTCTTCTTCCTCTTCTTCTAATTTTACGATTACAATTAGTATTTTTATAGTATTGTTATTATACCGTAAGTATTATTATCATCATCATCGTCATTACTACAAAAAACGGCAAGCTGTATGTTCTGCAAGACTAAAAAATAAAACAATCAAGTGCAACTTTCTTTTCAACACACAAAAACAAATCAAAAATGATTTGTTCTTTTAACTTTTATCTTTACAAAATCTTTAATGCAAAATTTCACCTAAATATGTTTTTTAACGTAAAATAGCTCTTTGAAGACAAATCATTATATTAAAGGTTTTCTCCACAGATTGCCTGTCACTATAAATAGAGCCTGTGTTTCCACATGTGGTTATCTATAATACTGTAACTTTCATTATAACAAACACAGTGGGACCAAGTAAATTACTTTTTTATTAAATTTTTTTGTTATCAACATAAAAGGGTTGTAAAAGTAATAAGATAGAAAGAAAATTCCAACTTTGGTTCCAGGAAGTATGTTTTCTGTAGTCTGTAGCTTATTTCCACATAAATACGACCGAATATCAAGGCTGTGTCACACTGCACCATCTAACGATTCCGGCTGCCTCTGTCTAAAATATTTACCTCGGTGGTGTCAGACGGTGGCAGATGGTTAGACAATGCAAAACAGCTAGCGTTGTCTGTCAACGTCTAGATACGTTTGTAAACCAGCTGAAAAACAAATTAAAAAGTCCAATAAACGTACAATAAACATACGCGTTTGTTTGTCAGACGGAATCTTTAGAAGGCGCAGTGTGACAGTAGCTGAAGATACGATAATTCCCTGTTTTACACCTGCTATATGCAAGTCAAAAGACAAATTCCTTAAATAATTTATCACACTAACCACAGCACACAAACATATCATAAAGTTACCTCATATCTGTTACATAGTATTATATCACCATGACAGGTGGTAAATTACTTTGGTACTCAAAATCTATATTCAGTTTGTCATATGATTGTTATTGCCATTACAGGACTTAATCCAGTGCAATATCTGAGTTCTCAGCATTTCAAGGAAACACAATTTGTAAATGTTTCCCTGATGGAAATTAAATATTCCAGGATCGTAATTTGATATATTTCTTTGTTCGTATGTTTCTTTCTTGCCTCAAGTTCATAGCATGAGTCGGACAACTGAACAAATAAAATTCCCAGATTTTTCCCTGTCTGGAAACAAGGTGATGTCATTTACAGTACAAGGTTTTCCCTGATCTCCAGGTTGGCTGAAAAACATGAATACGTATGTTTAATGTGATGTAAGATTGTACAAGTACCATTCATAAGCAGTTTAAAGGCAGTCTATTTTCATGCCTAAAAATTAACAATGTGTTTATAGACGAAACAAGGCAAAACGCGCAGCGTTGCTCGCCTGCATAATCGGGCGTCATCGAAAGAGACTGCAATGTCAAAACTACGCTATACTGACGCTTAGAGGCTGTCAGCAAGTTTAGGGGTGAATTGTGTTCTGACAGTTTACATAACCAATATGATGGTAGAGCATAACTTTTCTCCAATTTGTTTTGTATTAGTCACAGTATTACCAAGAACAGTGCACATACAGGCAAATCTGAAGGTAACACTTTAAGAAACTTGGACAGCTGTTTCTATTGTACCAGACTGGCAAATTTGCGTGAATATTATATATAGAGAACAAGTGATGTATCAACATAGCACAGGTTTGGGGGGGGCCAGATCATGGAAGTTCATTGATCTTTGACTTTAAATCAAATTCAACTCACATTCAAACTTTGACGTGCACTTCAAGAATGGACCTCTGATGGTAGAAGGCATAACTTTTCTCATTTGTTTTGTATAGTCTACAGTATTACCAGAACATGCACATACAGCAAATTGAAGGTAACATTTAAGAAACTTTTGAACAGCTTTTCTATTTGTACCATTGCCAAATTTGTGTGAATATTATAAATGGCAAGAACTAAGCTCATTATAATAAATAAACAAATTGCATTTAAACATAACAAGTAAAATACAAAATCGTCAGGTATAAGAGCAAGGCAGTGAGTTCACTGATATTATACAGTCAACTGTAGAATGAACTCTGTCGAACTGAAGTAAAATGTTAGTGTTAGAAAGTATCAAATTATAAAGTTCATGTCATTAGAGGAACAAAGTGGTGTACAACATAGCACAGTGCCAGTCATGGAAAGTTCATTGACCTTTGACCTTTATCAAATTCAACTCACATTCAAACTTGACCTGCACCTTCAAGAGACCGACCTCTGGTATGAATTTGGTGATTCCACGTCAAAGCTATAGAAAGTTATTAGGTGTACAACATAGCACAGTGCCAGTCATAGAAAGTTCATTGACCTTTGACCTTTGACCTTGATCAAATTTAACTCACATTCGAACTTGACCTGCACCTTCAAGAGATGGACCTCTTGTATGAATTTGGCAATCCTACCTTGAAGGAATAGAAAGTTATTGTGTGTACAACATAGCACAGTGCCAGTCATGGAAAGTTCATTGACCTTTGACCTTTGACCTTATTTAAATTTGACTCATATTCGAACTTGACCTGTGCTTTTAAGAGATGCACCTCTGGTATGAATTTAGTGATCCCACCTTGAAGCTATAGAAAGTTATTGGGCCGTATGCATAAAAAATAGTAATTGCTTTTTCTAGCCTTTTGCTTGAATCCATATGCATAAAAATTATTAGGAATTGCTTGCAAGCACAGATTCTTGCTTGCCTGCAAACACATTTTGAAACAAAGGTTGTTCTTGACAACCTGATAGTTTGCCCGAAGTTTGCAGGTTTGTCTGGTATGACAACAACAAGAATATGCAAATTGATTCCAACCATCATACACTCCAGAAATATCAATAGAATCGTTCCTCGAAGGTCATATAAAGAGCATCCATAAATTTGTATACATTAGTGAAGTTATCTTTTGTAACTCCCATGACAGGAAATGCTTCTCCTTTCACGCGTAATATTTTAATACATTATACGAAACCCGCCTTTGTGCTCCCATGAAAGTAATTGACCGTATATATCAAAACACTTGCCAACGTCCTTCTAGGCAAAGATGGATTTCAGGCTATTGCTATTTTTCGTATGCATAACATTTTGCTTGTGTTAAACCGTTTTCTTGCAATTTTCCACAACCATACAATAGCAACGTCACGGCGGTGCGAACAACAACAAAGGCCGGATCCGCACGAGTCGAATACGTATGGGAAGAAGCCTCCCATCTTCACAATTCGCGGTCAACGTAGATAAATACACTTTGAAAGACGCAACGTACCTCTAGGATTGATTTAAATTCTCTTAACCCCCTTTCCTGAAATTTTTTCCCCACATTTTTTCTGATACAGCAAAAAAAGTATTCTTGATATTTCTCCTTTGTGCAGCTTTAGTTTGGTCTAAATTACGTGCCATGGACAATGTTAAACATTCGATTCGTCATAATAAGCAAAGCGCTCAAAGCTGGCTATTTGAGAGCTTGAGAAAATACCCAAGTAAATTCTTGTCAGATACAAGGAAAGTTCTTTTCATGCCATACGTTTCTAAGTAATTTCTTTCACCTGTTGCATGAGCTTCATTACGCTTGACAACCAATTGCTGGTGCTCTGAAGCACTTCCTTACAAGTTAATTACTACTTTTTATGCATACGCGCCATTGTGTGTACAAACACAGCCACAGTGCCAGTCATGGGAAAGTTCATTGACTTGACCTTTGACCTTAATCAAACTTCAACTCACATTCCAACTTAACCTGCACTTCAAGAGATGGACCTCTTGTATGGAATTGGCCAATCCTACCTCGAAGGTATTAGCAAAGGTTATTGCCGTGTTACACAAACATACACAGTGCCAGTCATGAGAAAGTTTCATTTGACCTTGACCTTGACCTTTATTCAAATTCTAACTCACATCGAACTTGACCGTGCACGCTTTCAAGAGATGGACCTCTCGTTGAATTTGTGCACCTACCTTGAAGTGATAGAAAGTTATTGTGTGTACAACATGTCACAGTGCCAGTCATGGGAAAGTTCATTGACCTTTGACCTTTATTATTTAAATTTGACTCATATTCGAACTTGACCTGTGCCTTAAGAGATCGGCACCTCTGCGTATGATTTAGTGATCCCACCTTGAAGCTATAGAAAGTTATTGTGTGTACACCAATTTGTTGACGACGCCTACGCCAGAAATAGTGATACATGTACCTATGTCTCGCTCCGCTACGCAGGCGAGACAAAAAACTATCTAAGAACCTCTAGCAAAATAGGAACTAGAAACTCAGGTTTAGTGCCATCATAGTGATCGCCAGACTTTGATTTGTCTCCTACAGACAGAAAAATTCTCACACAGAACATACACTACACAACAATTGGGGTTTTTGCATATTCTTCAAATTCAAGGTAATTACTAATATTCAGATTTCACAGATATGTCCTTCATGAATAGCCTAAGGGCATCGAGTAATGTGTTGCTGTGCTATGGCAGGGGTGCATATGAAATTCCCTCCCTTTAATAGTAACATTTTTCTCTAGTATTTATCACAGACAGACATTGAATTTATTTGTCTGTATTGTATGTCCATGTAGTACACACCAGCAGGCAGGGGTGTCGATCCATTTTTTGGACTGGGGAGGCAAAGGTACAAAAAATGTCAAAATTTTCGGTGCGCTCCACCCGCCAAATTGCAATACAGAATTTTTCGAAAAATTGAAAATTGTATTGTTTAATAAAATTTATTATATTTTGGGGGTTTTGTTGTGTTTTGCACTACTTTTTAGATGTATCATTGCATTACGTTTTATGAATTTTTCAAGTTGTCAAAATTATTGGGGCAGCAAATCGTTATGTTTGCCCCCCCCCCCCATATTTTCATTGGGGGTGGCGACTGCCCCTACCCCCCCCCCTTGCCACCCCAGGATCAACGCCCCTGCTAGCAGGGAGTGTGGAGTGATTTCTCCCCCGAAATGGTAAAAATGCCCCCGTAAATTGCCATAGGATTCAATACAAAAGAATATCTGGAAAGTACTGAAACTGTAAAAGTAGCCCCCGAAAAGAAAGTTTTATTTTTTTTTCCAGCACAGTAGTGATACTTAACTCAAACAAGTGTAGCTGTATTTACTTTTTTTCAATCAGGAAAGAGAATTCAAATTATAAATGCTGCCAATCTAAATGATTAATTGAATTCACTTTTGGCTGCAGTGTGAAAGAGGTCATAGGCATTCTGAGGCCAAAGATTTAAAGTTATTTCCTGGAATCCACCATAAACAAATATAAATTAAAGCCCAAGTATAGTTTTGGTTGATCAGACAAATTTTTCAGAAATTTTTCAAAAATTGTTGTATTGTCTTCTCAGATATCAGAAGACAACGAGAAACCTACCCAAACTTATTCGCAATGACATACTGTGATTTTTATGAGTTTTAAAGGGACGCGCTGCTCGTAATCCATGTACGTTTATTTACCTTACGCTTGCCCCTATTGCAAGGCAGTGCGTAACACTGAACTCTATGCTACGTAGTGTAGAGTTCAGTGGTGCGTAACAACAATCATGGAGCTGCGAACAGAATTGCCGAGGAGGGTCAGTTGGGCTTAGTTCACCTTTCTTCGGGTGAATACGTGCTGCATAGGGAATTGCACACAATTTGTGCGCGCTCGTTTTCCGAAAGTATATGGGCATTCCCGAATATTACCCGAGTCGGGCCAGGTCCAAACTCCCACGACTTGCGACTTTACGGTCCCTTTAACCTAGTGCCTCAAGATATCTATAACTGCCTCTAATATGATTAGAGAGCAGATATCATTCCTATGGTAAAATGGTCACCCCCCCTCCCCCCCCAAAAAAAACTTTTTATTTTCATCAATATTTCAAACATGGAAGCACTTCAGAGCATATGATTTGTCAGGGCATTAATAGATGATACAGGTCTACCTGCCCCCCCCCCCAAAAAAATAAAATAAATAAACAATTAAATAAATAAAAATCATGTTGTACCATTTCCCCAAAACTATACTTGGGCTATAACAATTGGGTTCAGGATTTGCATGCTAAACAACAGCAACCTGAATGAAATCAGCTTATATCATTCACAATGTGTATATTAGTATAATAAGCACCTCTCATAGCACCTTCGGGTTGGATATGTAGTTTTGGTAAAAGTCTGGATCATTAAAGACACAGGCTAACATTGTGGAGCTTTAAATTAAAAAATTGTCAAACTTTGCTATCTGAGCTACATAGTAGTGTTTGAATGGACAAATAAACACCATAGAATAGAAAAGTTTGGACATTTATGCTGCCACTGGCAAGATATGAATGAATAAACAATTAGTACTCGGGCTGAATACAAAATAGCTTAGATCTACACGCAGTAAGTCTATGGGAGGAAATGGGAAGGTGAAGTTACATTTTAAGAGCACTAAATAATCATTTTGAAATACAATTTCTTCAGGGCTTCATTTCTAGACCTTATCAAAGACACTTGAAACAAGAAGATTATGTAGCTCACATTTTTTAAACTGTGGTCAATGTTAGCCTGTGGCTTTAAAATTCAAAATTTGCAAAGTGACGGCCCATGTATGGGCCGTTCCATTAGCTCCAAATAGTTTTGAGCAAAATTAAAACTCACAGAATATTCTGGTAGCATATCGTTATTAGTTTTTCTCATAAAACAACAAGTTCATGACATACGGATCTCAAATTTTCAACACACAATTTGTAAGTACTTGATAATGATAATGAAGGGAAGTGAATATCTTGCAAATCCTGAGCCCAATCTTTCAGGTAATTCATTTTCCTAAAGTACTACCAGTACTCATAAACCTGAAATAGGGGGATTCCC
>JZLH01S0238873.1:141365-152219 GCA_001188425.1 Eucidaris tribuloides | reverse complement strand
TTTTAATATAGGATGCTAAATTGTTTTATTTATGCCACCATGATACATGTAAGGATAGCGATGCAGGTGTAGATGTTACTTGGACAATGAAAATGATGTTGCTGACGGGTAAAGTATGGGAATACGTTGGAATTAACTGTAAATATATGTTACATTATTTTTTCAAGGAGAGCTTTTACCTGTACAGAATTTATAAAAATCAATGTATTTAGAATGATTAATTTAAAAAGAAATAGTAAAACCTTCAACTTTTTAAATAAAATGGTACTTGAAGAATGTATATGTAGTTTCATTGTCCTTTCATTGCTTTCTTTTGAAAAAAAA
This sequence comes from Eucidaris tribuloides, assembly GCA_001188425.1. Taxonomy (NCBI): domain Eukaryota; kingdom Metazoa; phylum Echinodermata; class Echinoidea; order Cidaroida; family Cidaridae; genus Eucidaris; species Eucidaris tribuloides. The sequence continues at coordinate 151,895 of JZLH01S0238873.1, read as the reverse complement.
ATATATAATTTCAAGAAATGGGATCTCACGTGAGGTAGGATAAAACTACATGCATTTTAAATCATACATAAAACATTTTAATCCCATTTAATTTTTAGACAGATTTACAATTTCCTTCACGTCACTACTTCATCAGTTTAGGAATTCATTAAATGCAATACCAAGAAATTTTCAACCTAGATATTTCTGAGCCGGCATTTTAGATTTGTACCCTTCTGTTCCTTGTTCGGAAAAAATTTTGTTGAAAGATTTAGAGATGATTTATTAGATTAAACCATGTGTATACGAATTTAATCTCTTCGTTGAATGATGATATTAGAATATGGATATTTTAGTTGGAAATATAGCCACATGCATCAACAGCAAACAGGGAAAAATGGTCAGATTTGAAGAATTTACAATATCAAACAAGGAACTCATTACCACAGGATATTGACATTTTATGTTGATATTGGTTTGCAGTTTTGTAATGAAATGAAATAAAAGTGCAGCCGTTCAGGTAACAGTTTGACATGCATTTTAATAAAAGCTAAGAACTTACTGGCGTTTTTACGGAATAATAATTTATATCTGATAAAGATGCAACATATTAATTACTTGGATTTGACCTCTGATGAATTCAAGACGTTGACGATCTTCCAATTACATGTACTGTAAAGTTTAACTGTAAATATGCAAAATCAAAATCGTTGGAGCATTATAGTTGTTCAGGTGTCCTTGTATTCTTGAAAACTAATAACAACAATCTGGGTAAATATGTTTCAAATGTAACCACAAGTTAAACGTCAATGAAATTGTTTTGATATATCAAAAGGATATCATTGCTCTCTCTAATCATTCTATGATTAATATTATTAAAGACGTAAAAATAATTGCTGGTAATAATCACTGGCTGGAAATAAAAAGCCATCCCCTAAATACGGCAAAACCCTTGAATATGCTTATCAATTTAAATTTGGACAGTGTTGACAAAAAATTGTATCGCATTCCATATGAGCCCTCTACCACTACTGCTATTGCTACTACTATTACTACTACTACTACTACTACTACTACTACTACTACTACTACTACTATTACTACTACTACTTCTACTACTATACTACTACTACTACTACTACTACTACTACTACTACTACTACTACTACTACTACTGCTACTACTACTACTACTCTACTACTACTACTACTACTACTACTACTACTACTACTACTACTACTACTACTACTACTACTCTACTACTACTACTACTACTACTACTACTACTACTACTACTACTACTACTACTACTACTACTACTACTACTACTACTACTAACTACTCACTACTGCTGCTGCTACTATACAGACAAAGAAATTCATGAATGAAAGACACAAGCAACACAGCAACCAATGAAACCTAACAGTGGTCTTACACGAACTTTCCCTTACATTCACGTATTTACATGTACAAAGTTAGTTCGTAGTCAATTTGGTTCAAGGATCGTTTCCAGGAACATTTGAAATTATTTCAGAATATGAGTCTCAAATGACATTTGTTTAACATTATTATTGTTTTGTTTTATACACTCTAAAAACTGAAATGCTATCTCAACATTTTAAAGGGCCTAGGAGTGACCACACTTTCTGCATGTTGCATCTAAACTTTAGCCTGCTGGATCAGACACTACAAATGTTGAATCCACCTCGATGAAAGGTTGGATATAACATCTAGAAAGTGTTGTAGAGTGTGGGCACTCCTCGGCCCTTTTAAATAATGAAATAACATTTCCGTTTGAAGAGTGTATTACGGGTATTCCGAATATAGGTTTGATGGTTGTAATATTAGCAGTAACCCACAGCAGAATCTCATTTAACCCGTTGCCTCCGAGTTTCTGAAAATCCCTAGAGTTAACACAGGGCAGATCCGGTTCCCGTAGCCAACGGGTTAATGTTAAGTCAATTCTACATCGGCATATTCAGTTTCCTGTCTCAAGTAACATGTAAAAAGAGAAAATAAATGGAGAAACCGCACGTGATAGCATTTAGTGAATAAACAAGTTCAAGGAAATGTAATATCACAGCCAATTACTATAATATAATAATAGTATAATGACAAGTATATTGCAAATAAGCTTATGATAACATTTACTTGAAGATGAAATGGAAAATGAAAATAAAGAAATAAAGTGCAATTGAATAATATTTCACGTCTTGTATTCGGTACAGGGCCAGGTCATTTCTCCCTCAATTAATTTATATTTTCTGGAGGTCATACGTAGCCGTGTTCCAATTGCATCATATTTTTCCCTTTTTGTATTCTTCATTCAGAACTTAGTAAGTTAATACTCAATATAATTATACACTTTATGAGTACATATTCTCGGAATGACAAATCTACAAAGTTTGGATATCTATCAGTTTCGAGATAAACATGTCTTTTAGGGTTTTCATTTCACACGTGAAGAGAACATTTTCAGGGCTGTAACAACAAACTGCATTTGAGGCAATTGCAGAGTTAGGTGAACGTGTCCTGCCTCCAATGACTATATATGATTTTCAATCTTTGGGTAGTATGCACATACATTTCCATGTTGGTTTTATCACTTCCGTAGTTGTTTGAGGGGTCCCTATAGCCAGATAATTTGCAATAACAAAACATAATGTGTAGAAATAGTACATCTCACAAGTTTAATTTTGTCTAGCATTATTTTTGTCACGCTATACACGCAACGGTGTCAAATCAGAAATGTATGTCATAATTTATACATAGAAGGCCTGTAGGAAATGCAAGACAATGCTAAATTTCTATCATGTTTATAAAATGATTAAAAAAAATGCTTTTGGAGGTCCATAAAGATCGCTGTGGATTACATTTCACTACCGTGAACACAATGTTTTTTTCTCACTAATTCAATGCTTTTGGGCCTTAATTCAATTGATTCTAATTACTTGTAAACATGGTAAACTGTTTGTTCAATATTTTTACCTTTTGCACTTAGCATGATATATGCATCTTATCTTGTATTCTGGCTAGTTACATTTAAAATTTTGCAAGTTTGAATAATCATGTTTATTTTTAAAGTAAAATGTGGCTTATTATTCAAATAATATCAATAGATTTAGCCGTATGCCGCATCAAATTTCTCTTCTTCATAGTTTTGAATGTCTGTAAAGTTGGTTTTCTCTAGAAGTAAGATCTAAGGTTAATTGATCCATTTACGTCTTACAGAAGCTCATATTATTACTGTATCTTCGTTTTGTTCTGGGAAATCATTTTGATTTAGTGCATCACCCTTGTAAACGAAAATCCATTCAGTCATTTTGTCATATTTATTCTAACAGAAATGCGAGGTGTATATTTTGCACCTCAAAATCATCAAAAAGCCCTACAAATCATTTCTTTTTATAAACATCTGATAAGACTAGTTTCTGTACAAGTATCACTTGTTATATCACTGGTGTTACTCGCCTGTTCGTCAAACGCATCTCTAACAGCGTAGAAGATTTACAGATGAAATAAATTATGTATCAATTAATCACACAAATGTTGATAAATCTTTTCTGTCTCGGAATTGATACAGACATAGGCACAATGGGCGCTGCAAATGTGCAAATCCAATACGCATTATTGCATAGTTACTGGCCTGTGTGAACGTAGTCTCGGTTCCAGACCATGCAACTCTTTCTCCCTCCGAGTAGCAGTGCGGGTGCGAAGCACCCGCTCTATGCGACGCATTCTGATGTACCTCAGAAAGAAATGTACCTCAGAAAACTAGTCTAAGTTCAAGACAGTCAACTGATAGTAGGCCTAATTTTTCTAGGAAATATGATAAGTTCTTACGTCTGGAAGCCAGACTAGTGTGAACGGTGTACACAAAATACCATTGTAGCTGATACTACTCTACTAACTTTTAAACGCTGTAACTTATTTTGTAAAACTGCAATGACTTTGTGATTTTCACACTATATTAACAGTATATAAAGGCAGCTTTCCGGAAAGTTTGAAATCTTTGGGGCTCATGATTTTCTAAATAATGGTGATAATTCTAATTTAAATTTAAGAAAAAATACAATAAATGATGTTTTTGACCCAAATGTGCCGTAAAGATCACCACATAGACAATTAAATGTGGTTTCATCTAATAGAAAATTTAATCCTCTTTAATATGAACCCACATTCATGGTAAAAGAAGGTTGTATCAAATATTTATCTTCAATATTGCCCAACCACCTAAGGAATTTTAGCAAAAAAGTTCATTGACATCCTGTGGCCCCCAGGGGGTTAATTGGACTGCCCCCCCCCTTTAAATCAATCTTTTGTACATGTACTAGACATGTAGAAAGTTTGGTGACTTTTATTAAAAAGTGCACAATTTTTCAGCTTAGCCGCTCTACTAGTAGAAATTAATGAACACAATACTTTGCTAGTGTACTATGAACCCGGGGGGGGGGGCAGTCAAACATAATGTTTGTACACATAGCGTGACCAAAAAACCGCGTTTAAAGGGGTGGGTTTTTTTCAGCTTTAGACGCGGCCCGCGCGTGCACGAGTTAAGGGTATCAAAACACCGATTTTCAACAAAAAGGGTGGTTTGAAAGACTGTTCAAACGCATCTAGGGTATTTCTTTCTCGGAAGTTTTTTTTTAAAAGACTATAGTCAAACGTATTAAGGGTATGTTTGGAGGCTAAAATGTGTAAATGAAGCACGCGAAAAAGTCGTTTAAGGGTTATTTGCACACAGAGAAAACTTGTTTAGGGGTGTCTGGAAATAATTTGGTCACGCATGTGTACAGCATTATGTTTGACCTGCCCCCCCCCCCGGGACTATGAACATCAGTCAACCATGGCGACAAAAGTCCATAGTATTGAATATGATTCCAGAAGGTGAAGGGTCATCTTTTGTGTCTGATGTTTGTTCATTATTTGATGCGATCTATTTTTATTATCGATTCAAGCAGGGTATAGTTTGTAGGCACAAGCCCTTGTCGGTAGTGGTGCGCAAATTATAGTCTCGAAAATCGTTGATGTAGACTTGTCCTTCCATAAGCCTTGTGTTATAGCTGTTACGGATTTACACAAGCAGAGAATGGCCAAATTAGTCTTGGCTCAAGTCAGTGTGGTCAACTGTCTGTGGTACCATGCCTACATAAGAATATGACAGGTAGTCATATCTCCAGTAATCAGATTGAAGATTGCTAGTAGGATAACGTGTATGTACATGCATTATGTACGACTACCAGGAAAGTATTGATGCATTTATATCGAGCGATTCAGAATGGGCTAAAGTTTAATATATGCCGTATTTTATATGTTAATATTATATTATAATTCAAGTTTAAGGTATATATTATCATGGAATTGAGGCAGCTATCGTAATCGATCACCTGTCAAGTTGTCTGTTTCCAATAAAGGTACTAACCTGGGTCTAGGAAGGGAATCCATACGTCAATGAACTTGGCGTTGTAGGCGGAGTCTCTTTGCTGGCGGTTTGATAGGTTTCCCAACTATTTCCATATCAAAGGAATCTAAAATCAGTTTTGTCCTGTGTGATGATAAAAATGTGATTGGTGTAGGTTTAGCGTGTTTTCGTGCAATGGTGAAGTTGGAATGGGAAGACGTCACCGATTTCTATCATCGTTTCGGTGCTATGAATAAATGTGATATAGTACTAAGGTCTATATTGATGACATTAGGAGTAGACGGCTCCTCGATGTCTTTTTGTTTCCCCTAAGTGAACTGTTTTTCGTATTTGTCAGTTATTCTTGAACAATCTGCTGTACAGTTCCTTGAATTATCATTTTCATAGTTGTTGCAATTTTAACATGCCGTTAAACGGAATACCACAAACGCCTTCATCAAAGATTAGACACATTTCGAGATTGTAAACGGAATCCTAAAGTGATCACGCCAACCGGAGCCTACCAGGGTGTCACATGACACAGAAACACAAACTACCGAACTCTTGAGTACAGAGAACTTCGTCTATCGATTTTTTTTTCTCCTTGTGAGTTGAGTATTCTCGTTCAAAGTAGTTTCACGATCACTTGCATGAAAAGACGGAATAGTTGGTATAAAATAGAGAAATTTATACTGTTGCTTGTGGTGTGTATTTTGGTTCTTAGGAAAACACAATCCAAACATTATGACAGGTGTTATCATATCGGACATGTCGGATGGTGTCTTTTGCAACGATGCACAGTGGGCCAGAATGAAACCGAAGTGTGCCAAAATTCATATTTACTGAGTTTTACTAAAATTTGTTCTAAAAAAGATGGGGTTATGGGTAATTGGACCCGTAGAATCCAATGAATATATTTTCGGACATCAATGACGTCATTGAAATACCGATTTCTGATTGGCTGCCAAAATCCAATGAGAAATAACCTATTTCTCAAGTCCTTTTATTGATTAAATGATGGGTCTGATGGTAATAAGTCCCGTAGAATTCAATACACATATGACGATTTCTGATTGGCGTGGAAATTCCAATGAGAACTGATATCATTTTGATGTTGTCATTTCTCCTTGGCTGCCAAAATGAAATGATAACACTTGTCCCTACTTTAGAAAATTGATCATGATCTCTGCTTCTACATCAAAAAAAAAACCCGATGATAAAGAGCAGACATATGGTGCGCAACTGGGCTTAAAGACGGGAGCCAAATCTGGTATCAACTTAGAGCTTAGACATCAAAATATATGATGGTGATAAAATGGAAGCGGAAATCTGCGGAAATCTAAACATTTCTTCTGGATTTATGAAAAATGAGGGGAATTAGTCCATTTTTCAGTGAATTACTCTGTCATATTTTATCAAGATTGCGTTTCTATCTATTTTCAACCAATTAATGCATTAAAATAACCTATCAGGAGAATATGAGAGAAATTGTATATCAATAACTTAAAAAATTCTATGTAAAATTGAAATAATTATAAAATAAGTCACTTTTGCAATAAAACTGGGAATATGACATTGCAGGTTGAAGGATTTAATTTACCCCCTTCATGTGCGTACCAGAATCAGATATTTCACTGAGGTATTCTTCAATATATAATCTTTCAACTGGGCAACAAAACAAAATTGAAAAAAAGAAATAAATCTCCCCAAATAACGTTTGGCTCACATTTGATCCTCCCTGGCCCACTGTTGCCCGATGTTGACGTTATAGGTATTTGACATCACGAGATTGAGAAAACACCTTTACCCTTGGCGCACAATATTCTACAGATATTAAGCATAAACTCTTTAAACGAATACATCACGTGATGGTCTGATAGTACTAAAATCAAACAACACAGAGCTAAAGAATCTAATAATAACCAAAGGAAATTGAAAATACCCATTGAATCATTTCTAAAGTATAAGCTTATCAAATATTCGACTAGTCTTTGCAAGAGTGCAATAAACGCAAGTCAACCACGTCGACGAAGGGGTATAATTGAAAGCCCTTTCAGACGATGAAAGATCGTCTATAGTGTCATGAGTATCTATAGATATTTGCGAGTTGACGAATCCCCAATGGCAAATTTACAGTCACCAGTTTCCAGTAATAACTGCATAGATGTAAACGAATAGCGATTACAACACGTCATAGTATCACCTAAGATTAGTTTGAAAAACTGCTAGTGGGACAAGGTGTATGCATTGTCTTGTGTGTACGACTTCCAGCAATAGCTGTCTGCAGAGATCTAATTATTTATGCAATTATATTAAAGATTGTGTCAGGGATGTGCAAGTCCATTACTTCCATTCATTATCAATACCAAACTAGTAGTTTAGTACTTACAAATGGTGTGTTGAAAGTCTGAGATCCATACGTCATGAATTTGTTGTTTTATGAGGAAAACTAGTAACGACAGGTTACCAGAATGTTGTTCTTTCTGTGAGTTTCAATTTTGCTGAAACTGCGAATCGCGGTTACTGTGCACCGTAGCAAGACCAGCGCAGCCCTCTGACTGGTTAACGGCTATCCCCTGCGCGACCTTTGGCTAACGGCTGATCGGACCATTTTGGAACGGCACGTGCACGTTTGACGTCGCGGAATTTTTGAAATTGCTCCCGAGTAATTTGAAAAAGAATGAAGTTTAACCGTTCAGATTTTCACCAAAACTCAATATTTTACCCCAAGTCTCTATGAGGGGTGTTTATTTATATTAATCTTCACATTGGATATGATTTCAGCTGATTTCATTCATATAGATGTTTTTTAACGTGCAAATTAATGACACAATCTTTAAGGGCTTGAGAATGTACAATGTCATAACACGGCTTTAGAGTTCTACATGTTTACAACATGCATTGAATGGCGAATCTTAATTTCATTTTGCCATTAATATTCATATTTGATCAAAAGTGAATTTGGGACGTTTACGCCAATCAACTGACTGGACTCGTGTAATACAGTTAAATTGGTTCCAGGTCGGAAGATATCGGAGTAAGTACTTTGAGGTTTCTGTTTACTTCACTGTTTCTCAACATTTATCATTTATTTATTTACTTTGGGTGGGGGCAGTGCTGCCCTCCTTGTCTCATAACGCATGTCATGGATAATGATTGCTACGTAGACGTAGATGATGTTAAAAAATCTTTAACACGGAGAGGAAATGTAGGAGTAGATATGGTCATTAATGCATTATTTCGACATGGCATGCCGAATAGATATTTGCATGAAAAGTTTACGTACTGCAAAATTTAGGTAGACCGTCTTGTTCAAGTCACGGATTGGGGGCCTTTAATAATCGAACAATTGTAAAGATCTTTTATTCCGAATAAAGATACTGACGTGGGTATATGACGGGAATATCCCATACGTCATCGAACTTGGGGTTGTAGGCGGAGACTTTCGTGCATTGGCGGTTTGCTACGTTTCCCAAACTATTTCCATATCAAAGGAATCTAAAATCACATTTTCACCTGCGTGATGGTACTCTAAAATATGATTGGATTAGAGTACGGCGTGTGTGGGTAGAAAGGTGAATTTGGTGTTGTGTAAAACCCCATCATTATCATACAGGAGTACGGTCTACGGATAACGTTAGAATTACAGGACACTGGGTTCCTCGATGTCCTGGTTTGTTTTGTGTTATTCCATGTGAAATTGTTAATACTTCTGCAAAGTAAACTGTCTTCGTATTTGTATGTTATTCATTTACTATTCCTCCGCATTGCATTCGATTTATGATTTTCACCGTTGTCCCAATTTGAACATGCCATAAACGGAAATACCACAAACAACTTCATCAAAGATTAGACACACTTCGAGGTTTCAGACGGAATCCCACGGCGATCACGCCAACCATAGCCTACCAGGGCGTCACACGACACACTAACCACAACCTATCCTAACTCGTGAGTACAGATTTAACTTTATCTAGCCGCTACCTTTCCTCGTTCCAGTGTTGAGTACTTCGTTCTCGTTCAAAGTAGACTCACAGTTACTAATCGCAAGAGAAGATGGCATATATTTGATGTATAAACTAGAGATATATATGTATAATTAATATCCTACTAAATGTCAATTATGGATGTGTAGTCTTCTTTCGAAACCAAACTTCGTCAGAAGTACCTTCGTGTCATTCATGTATTGAAAAACAGAATTTCTTGAGCTATCACCGATAAACATGTAAATTGTCAGGGTTTCGTAGAATATTAATCTTTCCAAGCAAACTGACTTGGTTGTTATCGAATCTTATCCATGCATTTACGACGAGTCATTCTCGAGTCCTTTTGTAAATGACTATAAGTTGGACATCCATAATCACATCTGACGTCTTTAGCGTGTTGAAAACATGGCTGCACAATTTATATAATTTTTTTTAGCATGTGTTTCTCACATATTGAACTTTAGGTTGTCAGTCTCGAAGTGAATTACAAAATTCTTCTAACTGGAATCCTAAAATACCTCAGTCAGATCCTAAAATTATATAACCCTGCTAGAAATTTACGTTCATCCTCAAAACTTCATTATCAACTACTGAAGAAAAATACCGGCTTGGAGGTGCGTGGGGGGGGGGGGTGGAGTATTCGTAAATGTTGATCCTAAAAGTGTGGAACAGTATAACGTCGTGGGAATCAGTAATAGTTTTAATTCATGATTTGGTTAATAACTATTCACTGATTATTTGTTGTGATAATGGGAATCAGTAATAGTTTTAATTCATAATTTGGTTAATAACTATTCACTGATTATTTGTTTGTGATATTTCTTATTTTATATGCTCCCATATACATGTAAAGGAGTAAAGGGATATAAGCGGAGGGCCGAGGGCAGAAAACTGGAGTTTCGTTTCACCGTCTGCACAAACTAAGCAGACCATGTTTATTTTCAAGCTTAAAGATTGTGTCATTGATTTGCACGTCAAAAAACATCTATATGAATCAAATCAGCTGAAATCATATCCAATGTGAAGATTAATATAAATAAACACTTCTCATTGAGACTTGGGGTAAAATATTGAGTTTTGGTGAAAATCTGGACGGTTAAACTTCATCCTTTTTCAAATGACTGGTCAGCCAATTTCAAAAAATCCGTGACGTCAAACGTGCAC
>JZLH01S0238873.1:82757-106300 GCA_001188425.1 Eucidaris tribuloides | reverse complement strand
GACACATATACAGACACACACACGCGCGCGCACGCAATACGCACGGTGGCGTATCATAACGTACACCATTACATGCGTGCACGGGCACACACTCACACAAACAACAACAAACACTTTTTGTACGCAGGATGCAATTGTTTTACTGAATCTTATATATTTATAAGGCTATAATCCCACGGGCGAGCGCAGAAAACGAGCGTTTACCATGCAAGAGAATGTAGGGTGGGTGTGGCCCACAGTAGAGGGAAAAAATAAATCTTAGCTCTCAAATCACGTTTTCTACAGTACACCTCACACCACAAAACGGAGATGCTGGTTCATTCATTTATTAGACGTAATTTATGATATCTTGGCTGGTCATCCATTTGAACTAATGGATTTCCAGTTGTAATGACATAACTTCATAAATATCATAAATATCATATCATGATGCCTCTCTCTGCTAATCACTGATGCAAACACGTCAAATGGTCATTCATAATCAGTACATACTCAGATAGACACACACAACAGAGATGGCTGAGACATTAAAAAAAAAAACCTCTGGCAACGCATGCAATGCGGTGGAGATATTTTCATAGCACTTTCAAAATACAAACAAACAAGCAAACCAAAAAAACCTTATTCACTCTTTAAAAGCCAGGTATATGATTTTTTTACAAAAATTACAATAAACAGGCCAGTTTATACCAGATCCGAAAAAATGTGAAAATTTGAGAGTTTTGGCCCAAAATAAGGGCTTTACAATTTTCAAATTTCCTCACAATGGGAATAATTGGATAGATATTAGGGATATCTTTAATTTGACACCCATTATTTGGAAAACCACTTATCCGTTTAAGACTTATAATAGGAAAACCAATACAAGGGGAAATATGTATAGAGGTCATCGAACTTCTAGTGACCTTGCGCAAGGACGGCTTGACCTGCTAACATACGTTTAGGTCATCTTGTAGTATATATTGTGGGAAAGGTCTTGAGGTGTGAATTGTTTGCAAAACCAACAGCGTTTTAGAAAATTGTAACTTTAATTTCAGGCCAATTTGTATCAAAATCCGAAAAATGTGAACATTTCATAGTTTTGGCCCAAAATGAGGGCTTTAAATATTTCAAGTTTCCTCGCAATGGATATTATTGGACAGATATAACAAATATCTTCCATTTGATGCCCATTATGTGAAAAACCAAGCATCGGGTTAAGACTTATTATAGGAAAATCAATTTTAGGGGAAATTATAGGATTTTAGGGGTCATTGAACTTTCAGTGACCTTGTGGAAGGACGACTTGACCTGCTGACATACCTTTTTTGTCATCTTTTAGTGTATATTGCGGGAAAGGTCTTGAGGTGTGAATCGTATGTAAAACTCAAAGTGTTGTTGTAATTTTTTACTTGAATTTCATGCCAATTTGTACTAAAATCTGAAAAATGTTAAAATTTGAGGGTTTTGACCCAAAATGAGTGTATTAAATTTTCCAAATTTGCTCACAATGGATACCATTAGACAGATATTAGTGATATCTTTCATTTGACGTCCATTCAGTGGAAAAACTATGCATCTGTTTAAGATTTATTATAGGAAAACCAATATAAGGGGAAATTATGTAAATTTAGAGGTCATTGAACTTTCAATGACCTTGCGCAGTAATGGCTTGACCTGCCGACATACTTTTTGGTCATCTTTTAGTATATATTATGGGAAAGTTTTTGAGGTGTAAATCGTATTAAAAACCAAATCCGTTTTATTAACGTATTAGTTTTATTTTAGGCCAATTTGTACAAAAATCCGAAAAAATGTGAAAATTTTGAGTTTTTAGCCCAAAATGAGGACTTTAACATAATCAAATCTCATCACAATGGGTATCGTTGGATAGATATTTTTAATATCTTTCATTAGACATCACTGACGTAAAAATTCAAATATCTGTTCAGGAAATATATGCAGAAAACTGGATACATAGGAATTAGAGGTCAAATTAGAGGTCATTGACCTCTGACGTCACGTTCCACCACTCACGACACTCAAGAAATCACTTTTCAAATGTGTCAAGGGATGTTCTACCCAAATATCATAACAAGACACCTGGTCATTTTTGTCAAATAAATTCTTGGTATCTCTCGGACTAGTACGATAAATCGCACATTCTAACTGCAACTACTGGCGATCACCTGTGATAAGGCTGGTGCTCAATCTTTGAGGTTGCGAAAAACAAGAAAAAAAATAGATTTGGAACCTGCGTGTCGGCGGGGCGTAAATCACTGAAAATGTCAATCATAGTTCCCAAGTGTGTTACCAATTTGCCACCTCTTATATTTTTATTGATAGTGACCATAAACTAACCAAATTCCACATTTCCTATCATGGTTTTTAAAAGAATCGTCTATTATCTGTACATTTAGACTATTAATATTTTAATATTGTACCCCATTTACAAAATAATATCCCTTGCATCAATTTACATAATCAATTTAGCCATAATTCTACAATTCCAATGTTGACTTATTTGGATGTTTAATTTTTCAATTGAGACTTTCAACATACTCCCTTTAATAGGTTGTATTCCTTTGAAATCATTACTCGAGATAAGTAGTTATTTCATCGAGCCATAGAAGATAAGATTTGATTTTTTTCATGTTTGAAAAAAGAATCAGTTGTTTTTATGTATTAGACAGTAAATTGAAACAAGCCTTTAAAATATATCCCGCCTTATATATACACAGTATACCAGTAGTATAATACCACTTATAAAAATAGATGAAGATACAGTTGTTGTTAGTCTTTTAAAAGGAATTGTGTATATTTTGTGTGTTTTTGATATTATATCATACCCCTGTAACCATAGATAAAACTGTACACCCGTAAAAGTTGATTGATGCAGGTAATACAAGTAAAGTGTTGAGTCATAGGTGTATGAGATGGGGAGACAGGGGAACTGTTCTCCCCCCCCCCTATACAAATAAATAAAAAAAACTCAAATATCGGGCAAAAGCGATGCAAAAATTCGGTTCAAAAACGGCAGCAAAAATCAGGAAAAATGTGGTCAAGTTGTGGCGGAAAAAAGTAAATTTTAATTTTCAAATCAAAATATGACTAAATACAAAATCTTTTTTGATAAAGTACCTAACTGCTATCTTATGGTTTGTTGGAAGAAGCTGCCAGAATTTTCCCTCAAACTCCTGCTCCAAGCAGCTTCCTGCAAACATTTTCTCCAAGCTCCAGCCAGATTGGAACCCCTGCCAGAATTTTTTTTTTCTCAAGCTCCTGGAGTCCTGCCGATTAGCAACTTCTTCAACCCAAATTTTATTCAACCTCCTGACCCATTAGCAGCTTCTCCCCAAATTTTTACCCGAGTATTCTGTCCTATTAACAGTTCTTTTGCACAAACGTTTTCCAGCTCCTGACCGTTTATGACAACACAAAGATTCCTAATTCCAGAAGCGTCATGCCATCTTTTGCAGGGGGGGGGATATAAAATTGTGTACAAAGTAATAGATGGCCTAGCTTTTCAGGCTTGGCACCGAAAATTGTTCTGAAATTCAGCTTTTACAATATCTACTGAAATATTGTTTTGATATGGCTAGTCTATAATCTGTTAAACATTATATGTCTATGAAGATTAAGGATCTCAACATTTCAGAAGTCTGTTTTATTTTTCGTAACATGTGGTCCAGCATTTAAAATTTTGCAAAAGCAATTTATAAAGTTGCTCTTGCATTCAATTCACACAGTGCAAACTTTGTTCGTTTTTATCCAGTAGAGGTATGTGCTCCATATAGCTCTGCTTAGTGACCACATACACAGTAGGTTGGGCAACGCTGACGCGAGCGTCAGCGTTGCTTGTGGCTAAGCCATGCCATGCCTTGATCTCCATACACGTACCTATAAAGCGAATATCAGGATACCTGGTTAAAATTATTAATTAGCATTATCATCTAATTGGCATACTTTCCTCCAGCTTTAGTAAGGTGTATAAATCGATTTCAACAATCAACGAAAATCCACGATTGAATGGTTTACACACAAACAGAAAATATGAATATGCGGGAACTGAGCTCTTCTCGATGCAAATGTACGTGACGGTAAAGAAAGTCCGATATTGCAATTAAACTCGTTTTCTTGCGAAATACAATACAGCTCTGTAGATAACAATACTAAATCACGCTCAGAAATCATAAGCCATCATTTCTTACGAGGATTTCTTCATGTAAGTGTCAGAAAAGCTGAAATCTGCGCTGACGCTTGATGTGTATTACGAATACGATGTTGACAATCTTCGAAAATTTCAACTCGGCATCCTAAAATTTTGTGATTGACAGTACAGCTCGAAATTGGAACGCCGTTCTAATCTCTGATTGGGCGAAAGCTGTCGAGAGCAGTTCTATGTTTGTTCCAATTTCGGGAATCTGGCTTTCTGATTGGTTGAAACGTTCCATATTCGTTCCAAATTCAACCTCGGACATCCTCCTCGACTGAGCGCAAACTCGTCGTAACTGCTAGCGTGACCAGGGCCTAACGAACATGACACAAAATGGACAAGATATTTTGTATATCTATTTGATTACTGAAACATTAATTGGTCATTATCATTATTCATATATTTATTTAGTATTGTTTATTACATTATGAGATAATACTCTAAAGGCCAATAACTGTTTTTGTTCGTTGAGTCACATTTTGTTGCTACTTCCTGAGACGAAATTTTACCGACACTTTCATCCACATTGTGATTCCTTCAGTTTCATTCCTTAGTATCATTAACTATATAGTAAGGGGTCTACTTGACAGTAAAATTTCCACACTTTTGTTTTATTCCAACACCACGTATAGATTTCAAATCATGACATCAAATATAACATAACGTTTGGAAGGTTGATTGTGGTGCAAACCATAAGCGTCGATCTTGAAGGTAGGAGCGGGGGGCAACATATCTTTAACAACGTGAAAAAATTAACAGAACTTAATGCGAAATTATGTTTACAAATCAGTACAAGGCACTACAAAACCATCTAATTTTGCAGCTTATTTCGGGAAAAATTGAAAATTGCAATGTTTGCACGCCTAGCAACCCGAAAGTACCAAGTATGGGGAAAAGAAACAGCAAAATTTAAGTTTGATATTTACAAATTATCCATGCACAAATTGACACCAAATTGTTCAGGACATTGGGAGAAATAAGCGTACTAAACTGTTTTTGATCCCAGATGTATGTCATTATATATGTTATCTTGAGTTATGATATCTGTCAACTGCCAGAAAGAAGCATTTTACAGTGTGATTATTTCAAAAAGGGTAATCGCGAAGGAAACTCCCCGATTCTTGGTTTTTTTTTGGGGGGGGGGGTCGGATATTTTTAAATGATCCCTTGGTAAATAATACGCTATAACGAATGTTGAGATTTTATTTTGATAATTTTTCAGATGTCCTGTCTGAATACATCACGCCGGATTTTAGTGTTAAAGAGTGTCGTCAGAGGTTGAAAGAACACTACAATACAGTGACGTCAAAAGTGCAGATAAGGCCATGGGATAAACAAGATGTTGTCAACTTGCAACAGGTTTATACAAGGATATCCATGTATAAAGACAGTGACCATGATGTAGACAAAAGAGATCGGCGCAAAATCCCACTGGAGCACTCGGTACATGATGTGTTTCAAACGAAAGTGGATGACAAATTGCCAAATCGCATCGCCATATTTGCTAAGGCTGGTGCTGGCAAAACAACTGCTGTAGCAAAGATGGCGTATGATTGGGCACAAGAGACTGACAGTTCCCCTTTAAAAGGTGTTCCTCTTTTGTTTGTGTTAAAGCTGCGGGCCGTAGAGCAGAACATGGGAATCGGGGATGCAATCTTGTCACAACTCCTGGGCAACATTCCTGGAGTCACAGCAGAAGCATTGGAAAACTTCATCAGTCGCCACGAAATTGATTGCATAATCATCTTCGATGGTTACGACGAGTATAGCGGAAGTATGGAGTCGAAAGATCAGCAAAGCAACATCATTGACATTCTAATGGTTAAGCAGTTCAAGCAGTGTCGTGTTTTAGTCACGTCTCGCCCATATTTGGAAAGTGATTTTCATTTGGACGACCTGCCGAGGATCTACACAAAGATGGAGATTGAGGGATTTTCTCATGAAGATTCATTGTCATACATAAAACGTTTCTACCGTGACGATTCTAAAGCGGCTGGTGAACTGTGTGCATACTTGAAGCGAAATGATTTGATCAACGCCCTTATTTTAATTCCTCTGATGTGCGTCATGATTTGTGATCTTTGGAAAGAGTATCTTATTGGGGACATTGAGTCACAGACTGGTCTGTTTGATAGTATCAATCTGTTCCTCTGGCATCATGCATTCGCAAAATATGGGGATGAATTACCCGACCTTCAACCGCTCCTGAATGAACTCGGCAGCATCGCTCTGTCAGGACTGCTGGAGGATAGTAAAAAAATCGTATTCACAGATGAAGACTTTGAATCTGCGCAACATACACTTGATGCTGGTTGTAAATTGGGGTTGATTTCCAAAACATCCGTTCCACTAAACACTGCTCACTACAGAAAAACATCGATGACATCAGTTGAATTCTACCATAAGCTCGCGCAAGAGCATTGCGCGGCAAAATCACTGATCCAAAATACAAAACGGTGGCTTATGCCTTTCAAACTCTCTAAACTAGACAGTGTGTTGAAGAAAATGGGAAACAATATCTTAGAATATGAAAACATGTTGTGCTTTATGGCTGGGTCAAGTACTGGTATCTGTCTTCGAGTCATGGAAAAAGTTCTCCATACTGAGCTCGACACAGATGATAAACACCGCCTGATGTTTGGCTGCCTAACAGAGTGTTCCAGTTGTGACCAAAAGATGGATGATCTAATTCGACATCGTGGCGATCTTAGCAACTTGGACCTACGCAAACTAACAATCAACATGATAATCGGCATGGAGAAACTCACTACCGACCTGAAGGAAATGGTAACTATGGAGAATTGTTCGTATTTGAAATTTGTCCCTTTGTTCTTGCGTATTTGTGTGAATGTGAGTGTGAGTACGCGTGCACAGATGAGTGTTCAACTGTTAATGTGTTACATGATACGCCACTGTGTGTATGTATGTGTGCGTTAATGTGTGTGTGTGTGTGTGTTGTGTGTGTGTGCGTGTATGCGTGTGTGTGTGTGTGTGTTTGTGCGTCTGTGTGTGTTTGTGTGTGTGTATGTGTGTGTGCATGTTTGTGTGTGTTTATGTGTGTATGTGTGTGAATGTGTGTGTCTGCGTATTGTGTGTGTGTGTGTGTGTGTGTGTTTGGTTGTGTGTGTGTTTGTGTTTGTGCGTGTATTTGTGTGTGTATGTGTATGTGTTTGTGTGTGTGTGTCTGTGTGTATGTGTTTGTGTGTGTGTGTGTGTGTGTGTGTGTGTGTGTGTGTGTGTGTGTGTGTGTGGTGTGTGTGGTGGTGTATGTGTGGCCCGCGAGCGCACGCTCATTGGATCGACCCCTCTGGACAGAAAATCATCCCCCAGGTGTGAAGACTGTGTTTTCATCAGTGTAGAATGTGATTTTGATGATACAGTTAATGACTGAAAGCTTAAAATATCAAATAACAACCTATTTCTTGCATTAGTAATTTGCTTTAAAGCCCAAAGTTTAGTTTTGGGGATTTTTTTTTTTATTTGAAAGCTTTATACCCAAAGGTCATATCACACCAATAAGCAGACTCTGAATGTCTTTCGTTAATTATATACATTTATTAATGAAAATCTCGGGGGGGGGGGACCCCCAAGATTTTTCGGTACCCCGGAGATTTTCGACTATATTTTACATTATAGCATCCAAAGGGATAATGAGGTGTTAAGGTTATCTGAGTTATACCTCATCTAAAAGAACAGAGTCCACTCTTATTTTACGTCATTTATACTGGTTGTGCACTCTCCCACTGTATTCAAAATTTCACTGTTAGCACATAAAAGTTTGTCATAATTTAATACCATTGTATTTCACTGAACTACTCCTAAACATACATAATTTCTACGATATGGCAGGAACCTCAAATCTTCACAGGAACATGAACCATGTGGTGAACGAAGTTTTTGTCATGCTGCTCGAGTTTGTGAAATGAGCTCCCAAAAGCACTGCTGGAAATTGAAGTTACCTATAAAGACTACTCTAAGTTACGCATTGGAAACATATTCCACAGCCTCATTTATGTGTCTAGTTATCAGTCATTTATGTGTCTAATTTTATCAAATGCACGGGGACAAATGTATAATGTACTAAATAAGGGTTATTTATCATTTTCCTCATCGTCATCATTACCATCATCATCATCATCATCATCCTTATTCTTCTTCTCCATCATTATCATCTTCTTCTTCTTCTTCTTCTTCTTCTTCTTCTTCTTCTTCTTCTTCTTCTCCGTCTTCTTCTTTTTTTTTCTTCTTCTTCTTCTTCTTCTCCTTCTTCATTAAGAAAGAAGACCACACCCTGCGAAGGAGAAACTCCTCTTATCTTCATAAGACAGTGGAGAGGAGGATACGGCTTCTAATTAAAGCTCAGTGACATGATTGGGAGAAATAAAAAAATAATACTTTAGAACTAAACTGGTTGAAAGATGAACCAAATGTACACCAGCTAGAGTGGATCCCCTGGCTTGAAGGATTTGTCTTGAGTTTGTTTAATTGAGGAGAATCAATCATGAACATGCCAGCAGCTTAATTTTTTTCGGGACGCGATAAATTTAATCTCCATAAAAGGCTACACTAGAAATTTGTCTGTTACAAGGCATACTGATGGGGATTATCTTAAAATGAGTAAACTTTTGACTACAAACTTTTTACAGTAGAATTTCTGCATAACTTGAAAAGTTTTTATATAAAAGATGGGGGTGTCCTTCTTACCACTAACTTACGAAGATAGGAGGTTCTTTCCTTTTCGCATGGTACAGTGGTCCTCGGTCTTTCTCAGACTTCTTCTGAGGAACATATTGGTTTTGTTTATTCATTGGAGGTCTTTTCAAACCATCAAAACTGTTTCACTGGAAACATGAAATCGTATTACAATGCTAGGGTGAATTAAGCCCCACCCCTACCGGGAACAAAAAAGGATAAATTTTGTATTCCAGTCCCTCTGCCGTGGATGCGCTTGCACTGAATAATCTCTTCGCCTTGGAGAAGAAAGGATAAAGAAATATCCATTGACTTTATTTTACATAATTTGTTATTTTCCAATATTAACTTCACTAGGACATTATCATAGAATGACCCGTTCAACTCAAAATGCATGTGTTATAGTGATTGTTGCAATAATTTTGGCAAATGTGGCAGCAGTGGTACTCGTCGTCGTCATCGTCGTCGTCGTCCTCGTAGTAGTAGTAGTAATAATAATAATAATAGTAGTAGTAGTAGTAGTAGTAGTAGTAGTAGTAGTAGTAGTAGTAGTAGTTCATTCTTATTTCTATCGAGTCAACATTGTTTCGAAATTTAGTCAACTCAAACTCTACAGAACGCAATAATTTTTTTTCAAGGTCACCATATGGGGGCGCTATTCGCCATGGTTATAATGAAATACATAAAAAAAGGATTTCGTTGGATATTTCCAAGTTTTTGTCTATAATGTCCCATGAATACATTCGCAATGATTAATTTGTCAATAATTAAATAAGATCACATATTCTGACATAGAAAATATGTATCTTGAGTAAACTTTGACCGTTTAGGGTGCATATTTCGTTTTACCATACATGCAGTGACAATGTAATGCGTATATCCGCTTGTTACTATGCACAATTGGTTGTACCAAGGAGTTAAAATAACATGGATAAATCAAATTTTTATCATTATAGTACACCTTCTTGATGGAATTACACTTTGATACATCAAATCTTGTATAATATAATATTTAGAAATGGGAAATGAAGAAAAATAACAAGAAAAAACATGAATTTTCAATATTCTTTCTTTTATTTTTTGTTTTGGCGCCATTTTTCCTTTAAAAAAATATATTGAATATTTTCTTAGATAGATGAAACAGAAGTTTCATGCCATGCATTAGCTAAAAGATATATAAAAAAAAGTGACAGTGTAGTGAAAAAACAATAAATATAACAAAATGACACACATGACCTTCAAAATATGGTTGCCATGGTAACACGATTTCATGGGTGACCCTAAACTATATACCAAAATGTTACTTACTTAATCTTATTAAATCTTACTTTACAATAACTTACAGTGGAAGAATTGCTAATTTATGTGCAAAATGCCCTCTGAAAGCTTCGAAATTATGGAGCTTCCGGGAATTCGCGCCTCCTAGACCCCCAGCTCCAGCACGGACCCCTGACCCCATCTGGTATTAAGGGCATTTTATCAAACTGTTGACATCAAATGTCAATAATATTAATGTTTTCACTTTTGGTCGCACTATTGGTTTGGCCTATGTTTTGACGAAATCTGAAGATCTGTAGATGATGATAAAAAAAAAGAATCTTTATCATACGAACATGTAGGGATTACACACGAAACGAAAGTCGAAATTAAATGTTATGGCGTTTTGCAAGTTAATTTACTGGTTTTTCATAAAATATATACACAAAAGTATGCACCAAATCGTGTGAATTGAGTATTAAAAAAAATATTTTTTTCAACTTCTGAGGGGGCCACATCCCCCCTCAGACACCCGCTGGCCCGCGCAATGCGGGCTTGGGGCTGCCGCGCCAATTTTACTAAACTTTGGATCTGTAGTTTAACTTTCGCCGCCCCCTAAATATTTGGCCCTCCGCCGCCACTGCTCGGAACGACACATGCAAATGCACGGTCTCCTAAGGTTTGCTTGGTTTTTTTTTTGGGGGGGATGGGATTTGCAATGTTGCAATGGTGTCTTGAGAACTACGGAGGTTGTGAAACTGGGTGAAATCTGGATTTTAGTAGCTCAGTATACGTCTACATCCACTGATATTTGTTGACAACAAATTGAAATTGTATAATGTATTATGCCCTTATTATTCTGCCTTTCAATATTTCTTGTTCTCGGTCTAACGACCGTAATATTTGCTGACAAAATAGTATAGATTAGTAAATACATTCATTCCCTAATCATTTGTGTCTTTAAGTGTTTTCTCTACTTACTTTTTCTTTAACAGCAACACCAACCTGTTACCAAACGAAATTACTATTAGATAACGTTAACAGGTCCCTGGATGCGACCTGAATGGACAATCGACCAATCCTGCATGGCACTCCTCTGTGCGAGAGGTTCTGACCCACTTCATCTGCGTCCAGTTACTTTTGGTCTGCGCGTCGCACATATAAACCATTAATGACAATTGTACAAAATCAATCATATTTAAAACCAATTGCTTGATAGCTCGCAACTGCCATCATCACCATCAACATGCGAAATTGAATTAATTTATTATGATAACTTTGAATCATGTCAATTACGTAGTGTTACATAAGTCACTTCATTTGATTTTCACGTTTTGTTGTTTGTCTGTTTGTTTGTTTGTTTAGATTCCACCTGTGCAGTATCACCGTACATGAGAAGTAGAACCACATTATACATGTACAACCTCCAATCTCAAAGTATATTGTGAACTTCATTCGACAGCAAACCATGATAATGTATTATTAGAATAAATTATTTGTTCGGTTCTATTAACACGTCAATATTGTTATTGTTTTGTACCCACTATACAGATCACGAAGGTGGTGATTCGGTTCAGTCATCTGTCAGTCACCGCCACCCACAGACTGTGGTGTGTGCTTCAGTCGTTTGCACACATCCAGTCATTGACGGTCGAGTGGTCCTCCCTCGACTTCCGTGACCTACCACCACCCACCATCCCATCAATCCGTCATGTCATGGCTGACCGCATCTCACCATGTCATGACGGGTTGTTGGCCAGCCTGCCTGGGTTAGAGGAGATGCGGGTGGTGATGGGTAGTGATGACGTAGACCGCGTGGTGTCTATGATAGCACGCGATCTACATCAGAATGCACGACGTGATGGTCTACTGAAGGTCCACGTGAGTGTGTCTTTCTTCGGGTTCAGGTTAAGTAATTTCGGCCGTGTGACAAGAGAGACTGGACACGAGTTGGTCCAGTCTCTGTCGTACCTCACACGGCTGGAGGAACTCGGATTGAAGTCTGTCATAATGGATGAGTGGATGTTGGTCGACGTGGTGGAGGCGTGCCGGAGACATGTCGCCATGGAATTTATAGGGTTAGTGTGAAAACAATAAAAACGATGATACATGTTTTGCTAATAATATTTAAACCTAATCTAGTGAAAGAAATTATAGCATTTTCGTTAAATTGTTTACTTATGAAATTCAACATGCTGATTGAAGTTAATGAGTAGAAACAAATCTAGCTAATATGAATTTTATTTGCAGTGATGGCCATCATGAGGACCCCCCCCCCCCAAAAAAAACAAACAAAAAAAAACTAAGCAATGCAATTTAATTGGGCAAGTTTTCTTCACTGCACCTTCAGAAATAATTTGAAGTTTATTTTGATTATAACCCAGTATAGGCTTATGTTAATCAAATTCGTTCTTTTTCTAATTCGGTCATATTGATATAACAACAGTATGAATTTGTACTAAAATTTAATGTTCGGGCAGTCCCGAATTGTTCTTCATGACGTGCCACGTTTATAATTCATCTTGGCCTATTTTGGTATGTGAAACATCCAACATGTTGTAAATTCGTGAGTGATGTAGTAAGGTGAAGTTCAAAGATTTTGCTATTTAATTTAAAATGTAATATACTGTTATAGGCCGTCCCAGAAATCTGGATCATAATGTGTCAAATCTTTTAACAGTGACGCCCCCTTCCCCCCCCCCCCCCCCCCCCCCCCCCACTGGAGGACAGGGCACTTTTTCAGTATTTGCCGGGATGCACTAGGCCATAGATACGCCACTGGTGTTAGTGACTCTGCATATTATGATGGTAACCTTTGTACAAAAATAGAAATAAGAAATAACAATATGCTTGGGCAGGGCTAAACCACAGTAAATAAAGAAACAAAGTAGCTAGACTAGAGACTTGAAATAGAATAGAAAAGAGAACGGGATTTGGGAATCGAATCAGTGCCAACTGCGTACCACGTCGTTGTAATTTCTTTATACAATTCGTACACATGTCGCCTGACTACATTTCCTCTTTTTTCTTTTTTTTTTGTTATGACTAAAACACACAGCTTTATACGTGCAAGCCGTAAATGCACAATGTAAACGAACACGCTATCATAGTTATGACGTAATAAAATATAACTAAGCCACCTAACACTGGCCGTTGGTGTAATGTTCGTGTATATCATAAATTTTGTTGATGAAATTGTAATTATTAAGACAGTTTACGTTTAAAAAGACGGAACAAACTGTCATAACCCTTCATTTGTCTGCAGCCTAAAGTCATAATTCATATAGTAGTAGTAATGGTAGTAGAAGTAGTGGTAGTAGTAGCAGTAGTAGTAGTAGTAGTAGTAGTAGTAGTAGTAGTAGTATCATTACTATTAATGTAGTTATCATATTTATTATTATTTATTATTACAATTATTATTTTTTTCATTTTATTCTGATTTTTTACGTGATAATGTTTTGTTGTACGTTACATGTTTTATTGTTTTTGTATGTATTGTTTTCCTTACTCCCTATGAAACATTCATATTGTATATCTTTATAGTCTATTAATGTACAAGTAAGCCCATTCATCAAACTCTGCTTGTCGTTTGTGTGTAGGCTTCGGTGGTGTGATACTCACGTCGACGGCCAACTCGACTCCCATCTTCGTGGCATCCATCAGGAATACGGCGGTGGAATCAAGGTAGAGGTCATACACGGGGTAAGATTTGTGATTCCATCCCCATTATGCATTTGAGTCGTATGTTATCGGCGTCCTATCAATAGAGTGACAAGACATGACAATTTGTTTTGCTTATGATTACAAAGTTTGCAATTATTTCTGAAACATTTAGCTCATATCTCATGCAGAAACATATTCATTTGTTTTTCTTTACCGAGAATTTAGTTCCCGGCAGACCCCTCATAGGAGAAATCAAAACCACTCATGTGATAATGCAAAACAGCGTCCTCCCCCCCCCCCCAAAAAAAAATAATAATAAAACAGTACGCTTAAATTAACGGTTATTTCCTAATTGCTCATATTTATTTGATTCATCTGATAAACTTTGTGAGTAGATTGACTACAAAATCATCTATTTTGGTCACGTGTTTTATATTTTAGGCCTGTTTTTGTTGAGCGATTTCTACGGGACGCCCTCAGTAGAACACCACACTACTAGAAAATCTGAAATGCACTGCTTTGCAAAATTGCCTCTAAAATGAAAACTACAGAACTTAAATTGACGATCTAAATGTTGTATTGCTCGGAAAAGAACGAGCTGTCCAATAAATGGAAACAAAATAATTGTCTTGAAGCTCATTCGCCCTATACAGCACTGTGTTATGTTACAGACTTGTTATATAAGCAAATGGATTGTGGTCAATTGACGGGAGTTGTGTTCTTGGACCTTAAAAAGTCATTCGACACTGTGGACCACAATCTATTGCTTTCTAAGTTGTCATTGTTTGGGATCACTGACATTGAATTAGAGTGGTTCTCAAACTACTTACATGATCGTACACAATGTACATCCATTACAAATACATTGGGCCGTATGCATAAAAAATAGTAATTGCTTTTTCTAGCCTTTTGCTTGAATCCATATGCATAAAAAATAGAATTGCTTGCAAGCACAGATTCTTGCTTGCCTGCAAAAACATTTTGAAACAAAGGTTGTTCTTGACAACCTGATAGTTTGCCCGAGGTTTGAGGTTTGTCTGGTACGAAAAAACAAGAATATGCAAATTGATTGCAACCATCATACACTCCAGAAATATCAGTAGAATCGTTCCTCGATGGTCACATAAAGAAACATCCATAAATTTGTATACATTAGTGAAGTTATCTTTCGTCAGTCCCATGACAGGAAATGCTTTTCCTCTCACGCGTAATATTTTAATACATTATACGAAACCCGCCTTTGTGCTCCCATGAAAGTAATGGACCGTATATATAAAAGACACTTGCCAACGTCCTTCAAGCCAAAGATGGATTTCAAGCGATTGCTTTTTTTCGTATGCATAACATTTTGCTTGTGTTCAAACCGTTTTCTTGCCAATCGTCAGCAATTCCTACAAGATCTCCACAACCATACAATAGCAATGTCACGGCGGTGCGAACAACAACAAAAGGCCAGATCCGCACGAGTCGAATACGTATGGGAAGAAGCCTTCACTAAAATATATCACAACTCGCGGTCAACGTACATAAATACATTTTGAAAGACGCAATGTACCTCCAGGATTGAGTTAAATCTTTAACCCCCTTCCTGAAATATTTTCCCCCAATTTTTTTCTTGATATAGCAGAAAAAGTATTTCTTGATTTATTCTCCTTTTGTGCAGCTTTGGTTTGGTCTAAATGCGAGCATGGGCATGTTTTAAACTCGAATGTCATAATTAAGCAAAAGCGCTCAAGCTGGTATTGAGGAGCTTAAAAAAATCCAGGCAAATTCTTGTCAGAACAAGGAAAAGGTTCTTTTCATGCATACGTTATTAAGCAATTTCTTTCACCTGTTGCATGAGCTTCATTTTGCTTGACAACCAATTGCTGGTGCTTGAAGCAATTCCTTACAAGTAATTGCTACTTTTTATGCATACGGCCCATTGTCACTGCCTGCCAAAGTTCAATTGGGCGTACCACATGGGTCTATTTTGGGACCCCAACTCTTCTCATTGTTTGTAAACGATTTACCCACTTCAGTATCAAAGGCACAGGTCGTAATGTACGCGGATGATACAATGTTAATGTTCAGTGACAAAAGTTTGATTAATATCCAATCATGTCTGAATAACGACTGAAATCGCGTGAACGAAAGGTTAGTCAAAACGGGCTCGTTTTGAACACATTCAAAACTAAGTATATGATAATAGGGACTCCACAAAAGTTGTCTAATATCAATGAACCTATAGTAATCAGTGTCAACAATGAACCGCTAGAAGGTGTTTACAATTTTAAGTATCTTGGCGTGTATTTAGGCCAGTCTTTGAATTGGAATGATCACTTGCAGTATAATAGCAAGAAAATCAGATCAAAAAATTCTTTACTACGGAGACTGCGACCTCTCCCTACTGAAGAAAGCTCAAAACTACTTGTGAATTCTTTAATACTCCCACACTTTGACTATTGCAGCCCTGTTTGGTCCAACTGTAATCAGTACCTCAAAAACACTCTTCTTAAACAACAAAAGAAAATAGGACGCATCATTCTACAAGTAGATACCCAGACTCCCACATCTGACGTTTTTGCTAGATTGAAATGGGTATCGATAGAGGAAAGATGGACATTTCAAAGACTCAAACTCACATACGATGCAATAAAAGGCAACACCCCCTCTACTTATCGGCTTTATTTACACAATCTGCAGCACGACACACTTACCGTACCAGCTGGGGTGCCGTACATTACGGCATATGCATTCCAAAAGTGAAAACCGAAAAGGGAAAGAACCCTAAAATTTCGCACAGCGAGGCGTTCAACCGAAAAGTCGCTCAACGGGAGGGGGTCGGTTGAATGAGGTTGCCCCCCCAAATAATATTAAAATACAGCCAAATTCTATCATCCATATTTTGCACATTTTCAAGTCCATACCATATCCTACAGCATACGATTCTGGTTAATGTAGTTGATATCCACGGCCCCGTTTTCATTGTGTTGGTGCCCTCAATACAGGTTTGGTTCGTTAGTACTTCTGTAGCAGTGCCCAGCAAATTTGAGTCATCTCTCCTGGAGTATTTGAGAAATTCTTAGTGTGTCTCCATACGTTTCTTGTAGTCAGGGGCGTAGAGAGCGCGGGGGATGTGTGGGGGGGGGTACGAATCCCCCGCAGCTCACAAGGTGGCCGGGGGAGGGGTGACATGTGCAATCAAATTTTGTTTTCAATCAGTAGTATTCTTATTATTACTTTTCCTTAGTAATAAGGTGATTATTATTATTATCATTATTATTATTATTATTATTATTATTATTATTATTATTATTGTCGTCGTCCGTCGTCATGTTATCTTTATTCCCTTAGTATACATTCGTATTTCTGACGAATCCCCAAAACAATGGTCTTCTGCTCCTATAATGGGGTGGTGTCTAACGAGACGTTTGCACCGGACACCGATATAAATCCTGGGGGGGGGGGGATGCGGGATAATTATATCCCCCACTTTGTCCGAGTAAGAAAATGCCTGCACAATCATTACTTTTCAAGGAGAAATAATTTTAAACCAAGCAGTTTAATGCTAATTTTGTCCATATACACGGCTCTGGTGAAATAGCCATTTCACGAAACTAGTATTAGTAGAGAGTTAAAATATGCTTATAAAACCCCTAGAACTCCTGACCCCCACAAATTATCACGTTTTTAAATGACGTGCTACATGTATAAACATCTTAGAATATAAAAATTATACCTTTGGATGAAGTGCCAACATTTTAACACATTCCACTTTCAAAATGGTGTGGGTTTTAATTATTGTTCACTGTCCACTTCACAAAAACTAGTGTTAGCAGAGAATGAAAATAACCCCATGAAGCTGCTTGAAGCCGTGAACTTCTGGGGAATCCTAGAAAAATTTTAAGGCGAGCCCCTGGAATTCACCCTGTAGGGCGGGCAGCCCCTCCCCGCATCAAAAAGAGTTCCACGGACCTCTATCAAACGTCTGTTTTGTTTACTTACGCACCCCCTTTGAAAAATCCCTGATATCCCTGTGCGTGCGTGTCTGTATTTGTCTTTTCTGTCTGTATTTGTCTGTTTGCACGCACGTGTATGTGTAATTGGCGTAAATATTCTTTAAAGAATGCAAAACGCCAATAAAACCAACAACAACAATATGTATGCATGTGTATGTGTGCGTGTGTGCGTGTGTGTCTGTATTTGTCTGTTTGCACGCGCGTGTATGTGTATGTGTATGTATGTGTATGGGCGCATGTGTAAGTGTGTGTCGGTATTTGTCTGTTTGCACGCGCGTGTTTGTGTATGTATGTGTATGTGTGCGTGCACGCACGTGTGCGTGTGTGAGTGTACGCGCACACACGCGCGCACTTATTTGGACATGCATTATGATCGACCCCTCTACACATAAAATCGCCCCCCCCCCCCGATGAGATGACCTGTCTACGCCACTGCTTGTAGTGTTGGGTGGTTTTTCCAACTGACATTCTAAGGGCGTGTTCACAGTACATAGACGTGGGAAAATGTGGGTTCAACCCGGGTCAATCCGGGTCGATCCGGGTCGACCCGGGTGCATAATTTCCGTTCACACTAGAAGCGACGAACATTCGACCCGCATCAATCCACACCGGCAAATTGGCATATGTGACCTAGCAGTTAATGTTCTCGCAACGGTGACGTAGGTAGAATCATAGCGGGTATCAATGTAAATACGCGACCACTATAAGTTGCTCATGAAATATCGTCGAAAACATCAACGATACCACGGCAGATACCGACGAAAGTTGGACAGAATAAGGCGGGCAATGCAAAACGTCTTATAAGCCAATAGCAAAGCTTGATGATGTCACTAACGTTAAGCGCGGCGCTGATTTCTTCGATGTATTCAGTGTGTAAAAATCGTACCCAGTGGGTCCGGATCAGGGCTGCTACTCAAAATTTTAATTTCCACCTACGGACACCACTTTTCCCCTACACCTAAAAAACCCAATTTCCCCTACGAACCTATGTTTTCCCATACAAATCATAAAAACCTACTTTTCCCCCAA
Source organism: Eucidaris tribuloides (assembly GCA_001188425.1). Lineage (NCBI taxonomy): Eukaryota > Metazoa > Echinodermata > Echinoidea > Cidaroida > Cidaridae > Eucidaris > Eucidaris tribuloides. The sequence goes on along the minus strand of JZLH01S0238873.1, from coordinate 87,463 downwards.
ACGGAAGGTCATTTTTTCCCCGTATAGGTATCCCCGACAACCTACGGTTGGCTAAAATCCACTACTTCAGGGGTTTCCCCTACGAGTGCAGCCTTGATCCGGGTCGCAAAGGTAATTTTTGTTCACACCTAGGAGTCGATGCGGGTCGACCCGGGTTGAACCCGGGACGTGGGACAAACTAGCTATACTGTGAACACGCCCTAAGATTGTCCCAAGCATGCGTGTATAGCATACTTTAAGTCCTCGCCCCATGGTTTGGGATAGAGTCCAGCACTCAACACCATACAGTATAATGCTTTCTACTGTTGCCTTAAAAAGATTGATCTTCATTTGGCGTGGTGGGGTAAGACTTCCATGTGGAATTTATTTTATTGCATGAGTCTTTGTGATAATGATAATACTAATACAGCCACCAGAAGTGATTGATATACGATGTAGACCCAATGGGTCATGTGTGTACCTCGTGACGTGACGTCCCATGTCTGTCATTCCTCGATACTTCATTGTTTTGTCCTTAAAATAAACTGAAAAGCGTCAACAAAAATGTATATGAATAAATAAGTAAGCAAACAAATGATTACGCAACGCGTAAATTCGTACCCGCCGCAAGTGTACGTCGCCGGGATGGCGCTAATTTCTGCATAACAACAACAACCAACAAAAAAACTTCCGAATTTAACAAGCTGTCATACCCAGTGTATCTTCTTCTTGCGTATGAGGCAATCTGCTATACTACATCACCAAGTTGCCGTATCCAGTTCATGGTGGCAAAGCTTGGGTTGGTGAGGTCAATGGTAGGGCCCCCAGGTGGACCAAGCATGGTGCATTCGGACATGATGTGTTCCGACGTCTGTTGAGGAGCACCACACAGGCATGCTGGTGAAGGTCGAAGGCCCCAGTTGTACATGCTGGCGTTGAAACGGCTGACTCCGGTACGCAGTCGGTTCAGAGTAACCTACTCCAGTTTTTTTAGCATGGGTACTCTTGCACCATACTCGAGCAGCATATTCTGCAGCACTATAGGTGAGTGCCAGGGCCCCTGTTCGGAGAGTACTTGTATGAGCTCCCCAGGAGGAACCAGCAAGACGACGCAAGGGATTATTCCTTGATGCCACTTTACCACGCAGTGCCTCGATGTGTTGTCTGAAGGTGAGTTGTCTGTCTAATTTTACCCCAAGGTAGGTTGGGGTACTGTTACAAGGGAGCGTTGAGCCATCAAATTTGACCGTAAGCTGGCGATGGGCCTCCTTTGTGTTAAGGGTGAAGGGTGTTGCAGTAGTTTTTGTGGTACTCAGCTTGAGTCTCCATTCCCTCAGATACGCAGCGAGAGCATCCATGTCTAGAGTGTTCTCTACAGTCTTCCAGCTTTTGTCGGAGTACAGGAGTGCGAGGTCATCTGCGTATGCATACTTGGATGATGAGGTAGGAGGGAGATCACTGGTGTAGATGTTGAATAGTGTCGGAGCCAAAACTGAACCTTGGGGGACCCCGTTGTTAAGTCGGCGCATTCGACTGACCTGTCCATCACTTGTCTTGAGGATGAAACTGCGATTAGAGATGATATTGCAGATGACTCGCACAAGGTGGCGGTCAGGGATGACGCGAAGTAGCTTCAGAATAAGGCCCTGATGCCATACTGTATCATATGCTGCTGTAAGGTCAACCAAGATCACACCCGCCTTGAGTCCCTTTTCAAAAGCTGCCTCAATATCAGTAAGATTGACGATCTGGTGGACAGTGCTCCTACCACGACGGAAACCAGCTTGCTCATCAGGTAACTGAGGGTCGATAACAGGTTCCAAACGGGCTAGGATGAGTCTTTCCAGGAGCTTGAATGGGACGGATCTTCGGATCGTCAGTTGGCTTGTTGGGTTTGGGTATGGCGACGACTGTTGCCTTATGCCAGATCTTGGGGACAGTCGGGTTCAAGAGACAGTTTGAGAAGAAACCCCTAAGCCATTCCAGACATCGTGGGCCGCAGTGAATGAGAAACTCTGGGGGTATGTTATCTGGACCCTGGGCCTTTCCACTCTTGAGCTGACGGATGGGTAGTCAGAGCTCTTGAATGGTGAAAGGAGTAGAGAGGAAGCCATCAAAACCAGGAGCTCGCCACAGGGTAGATGTTTCTTGTTCAATAAGGAGTGAGTGTTTCCTGCTTGCGCCTTTGAATCTCCCATTATCCACAAGTTGCTTGGCAATGGAGTTTGCAGACACAGGGCATCGTTTGGGTTTTGGGCTTCTGCCTGTCTGACGGTTGAAGGTTTTCCAGGCTAGCCTTTTGGAGTGTGAGAAGTCCATACCTTCCACGGTCTCCTCCCAGCGCTCTCTGCGTTTCCGGTCTAGACAGTCGGTAAGTGCGGATGCCTTACCAGCTGCCTCATCATCTCCAGGTTGGGTTAGTACGAAGTCTTCATAGAGGGCAGTGCATTCATCGTCCCATAGTGGAATGTAGCACTTGCGGAAGCCCCGGGGGATGGTGGCTTTCGCTGCCTTGATGAAGAGGTCACAGACAGACGAGTATGAATGATCAACATTGGCAGTTGAGGGGGGTAGATTGTCAATACCTGCATCCACAAGACTTTCGAACCGGGTTCAGTTTGCCTTGTGAAAGTTCCACCTCTTCACGGGATTGGAAGTAATTGGTGAGATTGGACTTTCTGATCTGATAAGCGAAGGCCTGTGTTGTGATTTAGGGAAGTGGTCGAGGTGAAGGTGCTGAGCCAACCAGCTTGACAAAGGCCAGGTCTGGGTTGGAGGTAGTGTTCCAGCGACCTGAGTGGAAGCTGTCTGGTTGATTAGGGTCAAACAGGAGGTGCATGCCAGCGGCTGAAGCCCAGTCTTCAAGGGTGTTGTCATCTGGGTTAGATGAAGAATAGCCCCAGGTTGTGCTGCGGTAGTTGAAGTCACCGGCATAGATACAAGGAGTGGGAAAACTGGAGTTGAGTCAAGTTGTAGTCTGAGCGGAGGTGGTTGTAGATGTTAACAATTGTGACTCCTTCGACCTCAGTAGCTGCCCATTCCAGGCTCGAGTCAGCGGCAGATGTACCAAGCTCTCGCCATTTTACGGAGTGTCTCACAAAGGTTACGATACCATGGACATCACTCTTTGTATGGGCTGCTTGGGCGAAACCAGGGATCTTCAGGGTGGAAGGATCTTTGGAGTGAGTGTCCTGAAGGAGGATGACAGTAACCGGGTGTAATTGGAGTAGGTGTTCGATGACAGATATCTTGGACTTGGTAATACCTTCTACATTTAGTTGCAGGACTGATATCCCATCCGGCGTGACACTAGCTGGTGCCTGCCCTGAACAGGGCACGTGTTCCGGAGTTGGGGTAAAGCCAGACTGCGACTGATGAAAACTCATTGTAGAGAAGTAGAAGAAACACTAAGTAATAGTAGCAGTAGTAGTCTCTGATGTTGTCTTTCGACTGAGTCAACAAGGATTAGTTGGCGCAGTTACCAGGGTTCACCACGAGGAGGTTAGACAACGTGAGCCCCACCCAGTGTATGAAAGTTAATGTGTGACTCCCCCCTTCAGGTTATTTGATTTGAGACATGTATATTTCTATTACAAATTGTGTCAGGTTTACTGGTCATGAACGGAGAATAATTATTGTTAAAATAACGATTTTACACAACTTCTGTTATTAACTGTTTAAGCGCCCACTAAGCCCTTTCTCATAAAACAAAACCAAACTTGGAGAAGAAAAAGGGATAAAGTCTGGTGTGAAACTTCATTTTCATTAAATTTGCATAGTATTGAAATTGTATGGTCTACAACTTTTGAAGGACCAACTGAGCCCTTAGCAAAACAAAGTTGAATTTGCTTTGAAATATAGGAGTTGCATATTTTTGTGCGTGATTTTCAATATAAATTATCATTATCAATACATGAATTAAAGAATTCTGTGTACATGTTCGTAAGCCCTCATATAGTTTTATCAGCCTGAGCATTCAGAATAAAAACTGGTCAAGTAGTAAAAGGAGAAGCAACATTTAACATATTGAACACACCCGGGCACAAGAAAACAAACACACACATTAGGGCCCGATTCATAGTCCCCTAGCGATGTTCGTTCCGCGGCCGCGGGTACGTACAATTAAATATAAAAAATTAATAGGGAAAAATGACAGAAATAACGATTCGTATCTCGTTCACCCGCTTACTAATTTGAATCCTATTCATTAAGGAAGTAACGTTGTCGTTAGCGTGAATGAACACTTGTAGGCATTTTGTTTTCGTTCAGTGCTGGCAGTTGAGATTATTTAAGTGGTGTTTCGGTTTACATTTTCTTTGAAGTATTTTTGCTTTGTGTTATAGAACTGTAATCCAGCGGTGGATGAGATCACTGCACAAGTATTCTTTACCTTATGAGCTTAGTATAGTATTTCCCCTAGATAATTTTTGACTGATATTGTAGCAACCAATACACCATAAACCTTAAAACTCCTGCACAGTATATTTTTGTATTCTGAATTTTATGTTAAGAAAGTTTATTTATTATTACTTTATAGATACAACTTCACACTAATATGGTGCTTTCCTGTGAGACTGAAATGTTCACCACAGTTGGAATGCGTAGACAATTTCTTTCTGTCTTTCTTTCTTCCTTTCTTTCTTTCTTTCATTCTTTCTTATTTTCTTTCTTTCTTTCCTTTCTCCTCTTGTCCTTTTTTTTTTGCATTACAGGTAACAGAACGTTTT